>JAYDZG010000014.1:3254489-3267372 GCA_034509265.1 Microcambeva bendego
GGTGTTTCCGGTCTGCAGGGGCCGGTACGTAATAAAAGTGGTCCAAAGAAGGAACAGCTGTAAACCTGGGACCATGGCTCATGGATACACATGTGAGGATCCAACAGACGAGCTATTGTAGCTACTGTTTAAATTTAATTAATCTGATTGAGATTTGGAGATTTTTAAATTCATTAAGTTTTCATTACGGCTTTATCCTGGTCTGGTTCCACCAGGAGGCTCTGGGCAGAAGGTTGGAACACTCTGGACCCCGTGGCTTTGATTATCTTCTCTCTGTCATCCCTGGCTGTCACAGCCAATCACATCTGTGTAGATACCAGGCTGGCCAATTTGTACCCATATCTCAGCAGTGGTGGGCTAGTGCCACCAGAGTGCTCTGACGATCTTAACGCTGAGTGGATTTACGTCAGCCCTGTGCACCGGTTAAACCGGGTTTGTTGGCGTGTCCGACTGAGACAGTTCCTTGAGGAGACTTAAGCCCCTATCGTCTGCAAACGCAGCACTGGCAATTTCTCGCTTGGCTAAAAACCCAGATGAGTGTAGAACCTTTTGCAGCTGCTGGAAAGCTGACGGTGTTCGTAATTACCTGTCTCTTATCGTTCTGTTTACAGGCTGCTGTTAGTGCATGTCTGACACAGACGTCAGCACGGCCGGCTGAAGCGTGGGGAGGGGGCATTTATTTTAGCCTTTTCATCTTAGGAAAAGTCACCAGAAATCTGCGATGTTAATTAGCTCTTGACATTTTCAAAGTAAGAGGATGTCTTATGTTTGTCCGACTGGCTCGTTTCGAGGGCTTTCGGCCTCCTTACCTGGTCTAATGAACCTTTTAAAGGAATACTTCAGTGTTTTTAACCAAATGTTTGAAAAATGACAAACTGAATGGAACACTCAGATCACCAGCTCCATGAAATGAACCCAAACATCAATGTTACACCAAGAACACACCAGGGACGCATACACCAAGTCATACACGAAGGGGCAGAATCGGTCATGCCAGACAATTTATAACCCACCTCTTTTCAAAACCTACCCATTTGGGGAGAAAAACATAACCCACGTCACCAAAAGAAATCAAGGTATTAAAAGTTTCTGCACTTTTATATTTTGGTGTGAAGCAGTGAATGCTGGTGGGACAGTAATCTGTCGGGTCTGAGAACTTATAATCCGGATTCAGCTCCATCTGATGTCCACCTTTTGGGTACTCAAAAAAGCTTTAAGTGGAAGATTTTAATGTGATATTGTGAATCAGTGGTGCATCAGTGGCTACACGCTGAACCAAAACAATGTTACCGATGGTTTGAAAATACTAAGATGCTGTGAAAATGCATCACAAACGAAAGTTTAAATAACCCAAGTTTTGGTTTGTGTGTTAACGTATTGAAGAATTCTGGTCATTTAGGTACCATGTGACATCACTGATTAATTGCAGTGGTCAATGCCAAAGATGATGTAGAGTGTTGGTCAACATTGTCTCTGAAATAAAACAATGTACAATACAGCTTTTCTTTTCGTGTGTTTCATTAATGATCTGAGGTCATTCTGGAATTATCTGTAAACACTGCACACCCCACCGGTCAGCTGGGCGGCTCCTAGCCACTAGGATACATGAATCAGCCGTAGAGTTCCCAGGACAGCAAAGCAATACAGTAAGTGTGTATTTGTTACACTGAATGATCAGGATCATTCTGTATTGATTGCTCAGTTAAAACTGTAACAGTGGTAGCTCTGTGGTTAAGGTACTGGACTGCTTTAGATGAATCCTGGTCCTTGGATCCAAGCTGCTTGGTCCTTTCTGTGGAGCAGGTCCACTCATGCTGGGAATAGATCACAGCGATGGGTTTAGTATGCCCTCAAGCAGATGGCAACCTGTTCGCATTTTGAAAAGGTCCATTTAAAAGGTCGGTGAGGGTGGAGAAGCCATGAGCGTGAGTGTACATCACACCTGCTCACCGGCATCCTCAAAGGCCAGACGTGAATTTAAGAGACCTCAGACCAAGTTTAGAAAGAGTTTGTACTACATATTACACTCGTGAGTTTTTCAAGCTTATTTTCATTTTGTCAAGGATTTGTATGTGACCCAGGCAACACAAACAATCTGGTCCCAATCTGGTTTGCTAGATGTAAAATAAAAAATCCTCAATGAGACATTAATGTAGATGTTTATTTAATTATTATAATTTTTCTCTGTGATCCTCCTTCATTTTTAAAAATGTGGGGAAGGTACTGGACTAATAACTAGAGGGTCAGTGATTGGTACAAACACAACTACCAAAGATGTCCTCCAGCAAGGCGATACTAATTTTTCATAGCACCTCTGGAAGCTAGCTTTCGACTACAGGCTCTAATTGGTATATTTTACAGCACTTTCCCCAGAAAGAGGATGCTGGATAGCAGCCGCTTGCTTAGGGTGACTCATGATTGAGAATGTTTGCTGGGAGAAACCAGCTGGCCAGAGGAAGGTCCTGGGTCTGGGTAGTGAAGGAGATTAGCTGTGGCTGCGTGGGTTGTATACAGAGCTCTCAGTCTGACAACCTCTCCACAGGGACCACCTGCCTAAAGGACTATTTTAAGCTAATAGCCATACTGCAGCTCGATACAGACGGCTGGAAAGGTAAGTCATACGCCCACGTGGAATTCATTACTTCTTCTCAACCGTAAATAATACGGCCACTTTTAACCCTTATAAGCTATGAAGGTTTAATTGCTCTTTCTCTGGATCAACAAAGCTCCTGCCTCTCGAATAATACTTCAGGAAGGTGCACCATTGTTAAAAATGCACCATTATGGCCAAATGGATGTGTAAGTTTATATTATGTTTTTTACTAATGTATATGAAATTCATTTAAGAAACTTTTTTTTAAATGTTATTCTCTTTGTTGTTTTGACCTTTAATCAACATTTTATTTCAAACGCACAATTGACACCAATTTGTAAGAGATTAGGTTTGCTCAACTGCTCAAAAAAGCTGCTGCATTTACTTTTTAATGGGTTTTCAGAACCGTGAAACATTACCAAGGATTTTAAAAAGTCTCTGTGCAAGGAGACGTAATGCATGCCGGCTGGTTTTAATGAGAAGAAACACAAGATTCCAAAATGAATCAATATTGGAGAACTAGCAAAGGTCAAGTGTGCGTCAGAGTGTAAGAGAGAAGGAAAACTCCAAAGAAGAAGCTTGTACTCTGAAGAAGCTTAAAATGTCATGCTTGTTCCTTTTCCAATTTGCACTAATTGAGTCATAGTGATAATTGAGCAGGTTGAGAGCTCGCACAGAATTCTGTTGGATATATTATAATACAGTACACACCCGAAACCATGGGCTTGTGAGTTATCTATTCAAACCTACTGGATTTAATACAGACTTGAGATCATCCAATCCATGAAGCTATAATAGTCATATTAAATCTATTTGTTGATTTATTGAAGATTGTGTCTATTTATTCAAAAGAGTATTGAAACTGAGTCCTTCTCTGGATTCAGCACCATGGATTCATACAGATAAACAGACAGGGAAATAGATAGGTAAATATTAATAGATGAATACATGACTGAGGATACCTACATGTTTTAGGACAGGAAGAGACTGAGAGATTCAGCACCCTGGACAGCTACAACCAGTGACACTGTGAACAGTGGTCCTGACCTCCCAGTCCCAGTGGGTACATCGCCATGATGCATAATTATTGTTTTGACATTTCATATGTACATGCATGCATGTTTAATGTATTTAGATTAATGTGGAATCTGGAGCCTTTGGGTAAACACTATGAAAAGTGTGCTGAACCATCAAAGAGCATCAAACATGAAAGGAAACTTGAGTACCTATGAGGACCATGCCAAATATCACACAGAAAGAACTGTAGCAATGTACAGCACTAAAATGAACTGCTGTGCCCCATGACAAGCTCATCACTTCTATGTAGTGCAATTTTTAAATATCCTTAATGATAACAAATTGGTGCAGCAGATATTTTTTATGGCACATTGGTCCATAAAATATTCAATTTTCTTTCAACATGCCAGTAGGGTGACTGGCTACTATAAAGTTGACTCGTGTGGAAGGCAGAACTGCCGGTATGTACACCTATTACACACAGTCTGGTATGGTTTGGATTTCTGGACATGGGTGGCTATGGCATTGCCCATCTCTAAACACAAACATGCAATGTTAGTATCATAGCCGCAATACATTTCAGTAACATTTTCTCTACAATGGCTGCATTTCGCTAATAACAGAGTCAAAAACCTACAGCTGGAAGTGAGTCATGGCGGAAACAAAAACTCAGCTCGCAATGCCAGAAGGGGAGACACGGATGTGTGTTAGAAAGCCTTTTGCAAAAACTCAACTCTCTTTCTTCCTGCAGTTTCTATGCTTCTACAGACTCTTTAGAAAGAGCCAGGCCTCCAGCCTGAACAGGGAGGATTATTTGTGTTTGAAAAAAAAACTCCACAACAGATAAATCAAATAAATGAAATGCACACCAAGAAAACAGTGTAGCTCTGCAGAGAAGGGGCTCGAGGTCGTAGCAATACTGTGTGGGTCTACTGGTCACCTATTTTGAAAGGACTAACACATGTCTTCAGATAACAACACTAATATGGCAGAATATTTTATTTCAGTGGTTGTGGTCTATTTCAGAACTACAATGCTTCCATTTAATGCATCAGGGCTCCCAAAGTGACTGATTTAAAGAAGTTAAAAAGGGATAAGCTAAACATAAGGTATAAATCATAAGCTAAAGCCTGCAGGATTATTAATAAATCATTCATAAGGCATCCTGGCTTATTTTTATCACATTGATTGAAAGCAGTGTTAATTTTTATTTATTTTTAGGTGTAGTCTTTTTACTAAAATGTCATTTAGTTTTAGTCATAATTTAGTCATATGAATTGTTTTAGTTTTAGTCGACTAAATATAAAGACAAATGTAAAGGCGTTTTCATCAGGTCCCTTATATTATTTGTCATTACATAGTTACACAAAATAAAACATTTTAACCAGTTATGGAATATAATTGATATTTGATCATGCAATACACACAAAACAGATTTAACTTATTTCAAACATCTTAATTTACCTGACCTTGCTTATTGAGCAGATCAATATCAATATATGAGCAGTAGGCCTGCTCTGGCTGAAAAATACATGCATTGTCATTTATGTAGTTTTTATTTAGTTATCGTCTCATTTTCGTCATTAAAAAAAAGGTTCGTTGACGAAAACTATGATGAAAATCGTTCGTCAACAAAATTACCGGTGCTGTTCATGTTCATACTTTTCATGTTTATACTTTTCAGTTGGCCAACATTTCTAAAAATGCTTTTTTGTATTGGTCTTAAGTAATATTCTAATTTTCTGAGATACTGAATTTGGGATTTTCATTAGTTGTCAGTTATAATGACCAGCACATTTACATATAAATAAGCAATGAGTAAATTCATTGATTCAATGATAACTCAAAGGTTATAGTTTATCACTTGTGTTCCTGTCACTATCAAGTTACTTAGTTTACTTATTACTTGGAGAATTGGTCGTTGTTTACAGAATGGCATTTTAGCTTTATTAAATCTGTCTTAAATAAAAAAAACTTTGATGCATGCGCAGAACGACCCAAAATTGATCCCTACTGTGCATATGAAAAAAATTATCCACGCATGCACAGAAAAGTCTAAAAATTGACCCGTGCTGCACAAGGGAATTCAGCTTGACCACAACGGTAAATAGGCAAATCAACCTGGTGTATAACTTCCAAAATGCGTTTGTCACATTTGACGTATACCTTGACCTTCACGAAATGCAGCCTGAACCCCAACTCAACAGTCTTAGCCCTCCACAATAAATTATGTAATCTGCCATCCACATGATAAAGTTTGTGTTCATGCTGTGCCTGACACCAAGGTCTGCATCAAAACTATACCAGGGAAATCTGGTATAATCTGGCCATCAGATTATAACTACTGGTCACATTAATCAATGCAGTAAAACATCGAATAGTTTGTTTGTATTCTTATATTTGTGCATTTTCTCATATCGCAGATCCTCTTATAAGGTGAAGAAGCATTTTGAACCCATTTGCCATACATTTTTATTGTTTGTTTTCAGAGATACTGCTCTCACTGGACTTTACTATCGTCCCAGAGTGTAAACACAGCTTAACACTCCACCAGCTGATACACTTCAACAGCTCTTCCTAAATGCACATCATATTTTCTTATTAGGGATACACATTTGAATCACTATGAACTATACTATATTTTTCATTATGCTACTGGCAGCCACATGCCTTGACCAGTCTGAGCAGGGGAGGCTAAATAAATAAAATTGTTAGCTATTTTGTATACAAAATTGACCCAGGACGTTTTTAATGTAAGGGTGAAGCCCTGATACATTTATTTAACGATTCTAGACAAAAAACAATCTTATTATTATTTAAATATACATGCTGTTGGTTACCAAGCAACCGAAACACGCTTAATAGCACGTCACGTATGGAGATCAGAGCGAGCGTGCCAGTATAAGTGTTTGATTCAAAAACTACTGATTCTGTCGGTTCTGATTCTGAATCAAATCGCGAGGGAATCGCTTCCAAGGTTTTTTTTTTCCAAAGTAGTAAAATTGATTAATTTGTAGTATTATTTATTGTTATTAGAAAATAGCGACCGTGTAGAAATAAAAACATGTAACACTTTAAAATAAGTCGTATAGTTATTTATTTATTGTATGAATTCAGTCTGTTGTGGTCTAGCATAGCCGAATAAAAAACCGTCCGTTGAAGCTTGAACACAAACTTAATTAATGTCGAGTCAACTCCCAAATCGAATAGAATCACCTGGTAGCTTCAGCACACGCCAGTTTATTTACATAATGACATTTACATCATGAGAAATGTCATCACATTTTTATTTAACCAAAAAGGGATTTACAAAGAATACAATAATAACTTACATAAGAATAAATTACATAAGAATAAATGAATACAAAAATCCCCTGGCTAAAGGTAACATATGCCGGAAACAATAATCCCAGCTCTGATGGATTACACAAAACTGTAAGAATGAAGATTATAGATTCACCATCCATACTAAAGCTGGTTTAGCCACTAACCTCAAGACGGTACAATGTAGTTAATCACTCTCACATTAATCTATGTATTTTATGGTGATGTGGAGAGATAACTATTTGGTTTCCCTAGGAATGGTGGATGTTAGTCACCATAAATATACATATTCATTATATTAAAGAGAAAGACGATGGCCAGCAGTGACATGGATGGATACAAATAGAGGAATAATTAATGAACCATTCAGAAGTCTGAAGAACCAAACTTGAATGTCCTAGAGAAACACTATCCATATGGTCGCCGGGAGTCCGAATTGACATAACAAGGATCAATAAATTAATAATAGGGATCCCCACCTTATAATTAATGCAAATGGTATTTGAATTGGAAGTGAAACAAGCTCCGGTGTCTACATTAATATATGCATATAAAGTGCATTTGTAAGAAAGGCTCCCAAAGTTGGAAGTCTTGTCACTTATACAGGGAAGTTGAATTCCTTAATTAAAAATAAATTGTGTAAAAAGTCTCGTCTTTCCCTGGAACATTGTATAACCTATAGTGTAAACATATAGAATATGCCTGCGACACAAATTTCTATCTGAAGCATTATCACTGGCTCCTGTACAGCCTGATTTGGCAAGACAAATTATTTGCATTATTCGGAATAACAGAATCAACAAAATATGAACCACTACACATCTATTTCTTAAATATATCTCTCCCCAGACGAGTCACGAATCGGCTCTTATCAGTCACTTAAAAGCATCGACTCACCGATTCATTTTCGAACGAGACACACTACTAACACTCAGAGGAGAGTCAGTTCACTCGTTGGCTGCTGAAGTGCACGGTGCGTCCTGTTTATTTCTCTTAATAATGTGTTAAAACTCAACAACGCGGATTCTTTTCGGACGATTCGGAATTTGCGATACTTTTAGTGGACAGTTTTTGGAAATACAGAGACATTTTATTTTCAGTCAGGAATAAAACTTCGCGCGTAGCTCGTGTGGCAGCGCGAGACCGAAAACAGAAAATGTAACCGTTATGTGTGTCATGGCGTGTCCAAGTTGAGGACAGTTTTTATGGAGGTTTTATTTTGTTTCGGACGGGTAAGTTAGTGTCCTGGGAGCCGTTGAGGTGGTGTCGGGTTGGTGACTGTTTTCCTACAGACATTGGAGACGCTTTTACGCTACTTGAGCCGTGTTTGAAGAAGCGACGAGAAAGAACTTTACACCTGAAAAGCCTCTCGGGACTGTCCACGCTTACGGATAACTACTAACAGAACACTGGACCCAACTATCCTAGACGGCCTGTTAATGTACTCACTAAAATATACATACAGAAAATTAGTCACCAATTGTCACCAACACTAATAGCTAACATGTCATGTTATGTCATAGCGGTGCACTAAAGACCAACCGCCTTTGCTTCAGCCCCGACCATGTCTACTTAAAGCTCGCTTGACTGTGGACAATGCAGATTCTAGTTGAGGGAAAATGTGTTATACGCTCTTCATGGATTATATCTCACCACATGGATTGTTTTCCACTTGGCAGGAGGTGAACGGACTTTCTCAGAGACCTTGACAGAGACCACTGTTTTGTGTGCTTGCACAAGTGATATGGGCACAGAGAAGTCACCAGCTTTCACCAACCACAGATGGATTTAGGCCATGTCACAACATTTGATGACATTCTAGAATATTTTAGACACCTCCGAATCAATACCAGGAGTTGCTTCGTGGATGTTGGATGTGCCAGAGTTTGTCATATTGATAAAAAAAACGCATTAATGAATAATAAAAGATGTTTGGATCCTTACATTAGGACAAATGACTTCAAGTCTAGTTAAATGTAAAGACTATATAGTTCATGACTAGCGTAAATGAGAATGATTTTAATGGTGAATATTTCAGTTAAACATATGTCCTGTGTGTCAAGGTCTTTGAGGCGAATAGATCAAACCACCTCTGAGCTTCCTGACTAGACCATCAGCATGAACAGTGGCATCCAAGACTCGTGCCACCTTGTGCCGGCCGTCGGAGCCCTACTACACATACTACCTCCTCGCCCTGGTCCCTAATCCTGGTGGAAACTGAGGCGTACGGGAATTCAAGTGGCGGGTGAATGTGAGAATGAGCACCGACTTGGAGCTTGTGTCGCTGAGCTCCTCGTCGGCCGGGTCGCTAACATCCAGCGCGCGGACGCTCTCTGCCAACGTCCGCAAGCTGCACGATGCCCTCAACCTGCTCCTGAGCGACCCGGAGCGCGAGCAGTTCGTGCACTGCCTCAACATCTATCATGCCAAGCGCAATGTTTTCGATCTCGTCCAGACGCTCAGGGTGATCCTTGACGCTCCCAGTAAACGGCAGCTGCTGCCCATGTTGCGCCTGGTCATCCCACGCTCGGACCAGCTCCTGTTCGACCGGTACACCTCAGAGGGACTTTATTTGAAGTCCGATTTGCTCGTCACCCGAAACGGAGAGCTTGAGACGGCCTCGAACTCCTCTCCCACAACACTCGCGCTTCTACCTTCATCTCACGCTGCTCGTTATGGTTCTCCTGATAGTCTGAGCACCAGCAGTGATGGGAAAACAGGACAAGCTCTGGTTCCGCTACTAGGCAAGCATTTCATACCTGAGCCTCCTGGAGAGGTCAGACAGGTGACTCTGAAACGGCACAAGAGTAACGAGGGCTTGGGCTTCAGTATCCGTGGTGGCTCTGAACACGGTGTCGGGATTTTTGTGTCTCTGGTCGAACCGGGCTCGCTGGCCGAGAAAGAGGGACTGAGAGTTGGAGACCAGATCCTTAAAGTAAATGACAAGGTTTTCGACAAGGTCACTCATGCAGAGGCAGTAAAGGTTAGTCCAGTGTTTTTTGGTGGCTATTTTATTGCTGTGTTTATTGTGCAAACTTACCAGACATACTATGAAATTTTATACCAGGACCAGCCTGGCATAAAACCTGGTGCAGAGTTTTAGGTGCATAAAACTATAATCTTAAACGTTTTATACCCATCTGTGGCATGCACACCATGTGTACTAAATTTTGTGGGCACCTTATCATGACGTTTTTGGACATTCCATTCCAAAACTTTAACTGTAAATATAGATTGGGCCTATGATTTTGTTGCATATATGGGAATTTGTGCTCTTTCAATTTAATAGCAATATTACATTTATGTATTCATGCACTGTTTCATGAGTAGACCCAATATTGACGTTCCAGTACTCTAAGGTGTTTAGTAGAGTTAAAATGAAGCCCAATCCACACAAAACTCAAATCAGCCATGTCAAAACAGGCAAGGAAATTATCTAAACACATCTGAGAGATTCAGTATAATTTATTTTGCATCTTTCTGACATTAATAATAACATAACGTCCACTCTGACTAAGTAAATACCTTGTAGGTTTATTCAGTATTTAGTATGTCACCATTATGAATAAGCGAAATTGATAGATTGATTTTTGATGCGTAAACATCAATTGAGGCTAATTTTTAATTGTGTTATTTGGTATAATACCTAAAATAAAATACCCAGAATCCACTGCGCTTCTGCATTAACAACCAATGACCTTATTTCAGGGTTTTAAAAAATCGTGTCTCTTAGATCACTAATAAACCCAAAATGAACTTGTACGTGACCACCCACTTTGTCTGAAGTTATTAGGGCAGGGATTCTCGACCTTTCTGGCCAGTGACCTCATATTAAGTGCTCCAAATCACCATGACCCCACCACTAAACTGTATGTTTTTCAATGCAATACTGTGGTACCGGGCAGAGCTGGGGGTTACAAACTGCAATCCAGTCATTGTTGGACCCAGGAGCTAGGACCTTAGGACTCTTGGGTGCTATACATGGAAGAAAAAGCTAGAAAAATCTCTCATATGTGTTTGTTATGCCTATTAATAGCTGATATGTCACAATATTTAGTCATTAAATATAGAATTAAAAAAGCAAATTCAGCAAATGCAAAAGGCCATATCCCACAGAGACAGAGTGGTTAATATCTTTGAAAATGCGTCTTTAAACTTTGCTGATAATATTTCTTACTTGTAGCTTTTTTCTGACTTCCCTAGAACACAGCTGGAGAAAATGTGTTTTATCTAAGCAGTTTAATGTCTAGGGATTCATGGCATGATTAAGTAAACGCTTTCAAGTTCCTTTTCCTCCTGACTTTTTTCCCACCTTATCTTTCCCACTGGGGAGTCAATGCAGTGCAGCCAGACACAGAGCAACCTTTAAATCCTCCACATCATACCTGCACACACACCTGGGTTGAAAAAGCGATGAAGAGATGAAAACATGACTGCCGGGTTAACATCTCAAACTCCAGTGACTCACTGGCGAGTACAAAACCAATATTTATTATGATTAATACAGGTTTTTGACTGCAGGGAAAACCTGCAAGCCCAGTACTGTTGAGATCTAGGGTTTGAATGTTAGAGATTTCTGAGTGAAATGGGCGATAAATTCAGAAAATAACCAAGGCCAAGAAGGATAACTAGCTATTCAGGACAACACCAAGATTTTGTGCATTTGTAGAGGGTTTGATGTGTCATCAAGAGCCTAGAGATTTAACCCTAGAAAAATACACTGTTCATCCAAGGGAAGGCAGCCGGCATGAATGGGTCTACAAGGATAGATTAATACACAAATCAGTTGAAAGTTCCTCCCACAGGTTTTCATTGGACCAGAGAATTCCACAAAAACATTCCTCAGTCTATAACGCCGCCACAGCTGTTGAGAGTTTGAAGTGGTCATAATAAGACTTGACAGTGTACTATCTCCGTCTTGTCTGGGTTAATTGGCAGATGGTGATCTGACATCCATATGGAGAAATCTGCCAGATGTGCTAATATGGGGCATAAGACCTGTGAATGACGGAGTGGACAGCTGGATTAGCTAATTGTCATTTGCATAGGGATGGTAGGAGACTTTTTGTGAGAGGACACTCTGTGTATATAGAAAAAAGAAATGACCAAGTACAGAACCCTGTTAGACTCCAGTTGAAGTCTCCATGACATGACCCCACGTCTGAATAGTATCCTCTGAGCTGTACCAGGCAAATTAAAGTAGGCAGGAGGATGCTGGGATTTGAGTGTTGGAGCGTCACTATGAATCTGTAATGCATGCACAGACGGAACAAAATTGGCTGGCTTGGCACCACCAATAGCCGGTACAGGAAGATGCCAAGGGGCGAGAATTGATCTCCTTCTTCTTTAAGGTCTTGATCAAGAAAGAAGGCTGACACAACCAGATATTTTGAAAAACTACATGTGTCTACGGATTGTGCCAGAATGCATCTTGTGTATTTAAAAAAAAGTAAAAGGACCATCTGTTTCAGGGACGAAGTGAATGTCCTTTAAATCTCTGGAGGGTTTTACTGATATAGTAATCCATCTCAGTTTATTCAACCCAACAAGCAACCGAATGAACCCAATGTCTGAGTAAAATACAGCATATTGATGCCTGAGGTGAAGCCGTGTGGACGTGAGAAATGCTGCGTTTTCTGCTTGTGTTTGTGTTGTAGGAAGTGGCATCACATGACGAGTTGTCCAATCTTCAGAGCACTCTCGACTCCCTGCTTTGATAAATAGCTCTCATACAGCCTTTCCTTTTCTCCTGGTAAAGATATTAACTTTATCAGGGAATTCAGTCTTTTGTTCTGTTGTTTGAAGTTTTCCCCATGTTCCAATCTATTCATTCACAGATCCTCCAGTCAATGTCTAATTAAATTCAGAACCTTTCTTTCTTATTTCTCTCATGACTTTTCTGAATAGCTTCCTTCCTTCCTTCCTTCCTTCCTTCCTTCCTTCCTTCCT
>JAYDZG010000014.1:3308046-3321070 GCA_034509265.1 Microcambeva bendego
GAGGCCAAATCCCGGAGTGGCGCCAGGTACCACCGTCAGTGTTGGTATGAGATACCTTACAGATATCTGGACAGTGTTTAAATGTGTATCAGTTATCAACCTGCTAAAACATCTGGAATTGCTGTTAAATCATCAAAGGTGCATAAGTACAGCCAAAAGTTTCATGTGTTTGTGGACACCTGTACGAACTATTGAGTTTTGGGGTTCAATTAATTATGTTCAATTAATTATTCGATACGAATTATTATTATATATTTTTTAAATTTTGGTCCAGCATATGGTCAGACGTCCACATCATTTTGACCGTATATTGTTCCAGCTGCCTCAGAAAAAGAATATTCATGGAACTCGACATTTCCAAAAGTCTGGGACGGACCCGACATCGCGCCCTCTTGGGACTCTTCATAAATTCATCCATTCGTGTTTCTGTCGACCTTTACGTCACGTCAGCATCTGTTCGGTGAGACTGAGGTTCGTCTGAGACTCGACCTTATTGTGGCTTTGTGATCCGGAGCCGGACGAAATGCTGGAACAGATGAACCGATAGAACTTGGGCCGAGCCGCTGACCTGGAGTAACCTTTCACTCTTGTTTCCTCTGTGTACAGAAAAAACCCTGGGTGTTTGGTCTCCCTCACTTTCTTAATCTCTTACCCAATCAGGGTCGTTATGGGAGGGGCGCTGGAGCATATCCAAGTCTCTTAATGGGGGCAAGGTACATGGTAACACCCTGGGCGCTGTACCAGTCCATCACAGATCAGGATAAAGTCACTTTGCGAATCACAGAATGGATATGCATTATGGGAGATGTACATTATACATTATGCCTACCAAGACAAGCCGAGTTTATTTATATAGCACCTTTCATTCACACTGGGAATTCAAAGGGCTTTGCAACAGGAAAAATAAATATTTGTTATAATTTTATTATAATTTTAAACTATTATTAGTTAGGTTCCAAGGGAAAAATCACAAATCACATCCTCAACTCACAAGGTTATATCAAACACACTTATGAACAATTCTGTATCTCCAATTCACCTCATTTGCATGTTTTTGGACTGTGGGAGGAACCTGGAGGAAAAACACGCACAGGGAGAACATGCAAACCCCACACAGCAAGGACCACCTGGGGATCGAACCCAGGACCTTCTTGCTGTGCTACCCACTTTGCCACCGTGCCGCTCCGTTCGCCAGTGGTGAGGCTGACGCTTGTCTGTGTTGTGAGGGCTCATGAGGCATGATGTTCCGTCTCATATTGGAATACATAAATTTAGTCCATTTTTTGAAGAAAGAAGAAAGAATGAATTTTGAACAGAAGTGACAGAGCTAATGTGAGCATCATGACTCAGGGTGAGTGGAGAAAAAAAAGATAAGAGGGGAGCAGAGTGAAGCAGCGACTACATAACGAGATCTCAAGAGATGTGGCCGAAGCAGGGCCAATGCCGATCACCCAGAACCCACCGGGATCGATCTCGCGTCTCGGGTATCAATATTTACGGCTTCGCATTACTTATGCTTGGTCACATCTTTGAACCGCGGCGTTTTATCCCGCCCGAGTGCAACCTCGATAATCGATGCCTCTCCATCTCTGTAACCTTTGTAATCTCTTAAAGAAAGAAACCTTAAAGAAATCTCCAGCCTGTCTCTGACGTGTCTGATTCCGTCGCCCCTGGTTCCTCTTCCCATGAAGGTGGGCGATCAGATCCTGGAGGTGAACGGGCGCAGCTTCTTGGGCATTCCACATGACGAAGCCGTGCGGGTACTCAAGTCATCCCGGCACCTCATGATGACCGTGAAGGACGTGGGCCGGCTGCCACACGCTCGCACCGTGGTGGGGGAGACCAAGTGGATCGCCAGCTCACAGATCACTGACAGTTCGGCCAACAGTAGCGTCGCGGGGTAACGTCACGCTTTCACTTTTACTGATGATGAAGTGTGTGCTGTATTTGTAGACTGTCGAGTCACGTCATTATGACAACCATCTAATATTCTGGACGGCCTGAGAGGGACTCAATAAGGTACATGTCACAGGTATCTGGAGCCATCCTGACTGTAATGCCAAGACCTGAACTCAATGAAGCACCTGCGTGAGATCCTTGATGGTCGTGTTTTCCTCTGTGGATGCTCCCCTACGCCCCCCTGCTGCAGCTCTTGGATGCACTGCAGTCAGCATGGCTCCGGATACATGTGATCATTTACCATGACTTTATTGAGTCACTCCCAGCCCTTCTAGCTGATGTCAGTGCTGCACACGAAGACCACTCTGGATATTAGTTGGTCATAATAATATAATGAGTGACTCGAACACCCTAATCTGTTAAATCAAGGTTCTTCTGTAAATTGAAATAGAATTTCATTATAAAACTTTACATCCCACAGTAGCTGTATAGATGCTCATGTTATTTTTCTCTCTCCTCTAGACTATCAATGGATTCTGAGACTTTAGCCTCAGGAAAGGTAAGAACTGTGTTTTCTTATATACAAGGGATCTTAAAAAGTTAAAAACTTTATCCGCCAGCCAGTCAGGATATTTACCGGTCATTCCACCCTTTTGGAGTAATTCGACACTGCCAGTTATGCCAGGTAGATGGTGCCTTGCAAAGCAGTGGCAGTTTCGAACCGAGGAACTCAGAATCTCAGTGCCGGTGTGCTAGCTTTTATATATTGGTGTGTAGCGTGAGGGTGGGAGGAGTATTAATCAGTAGTGACAGAGAGATTACAGTCACGCAAAGATTGGACACGCAAAGACGCTTTAAGGGGAAGAAGATTTTCATGTGATGATGTGAAAGCAGTGGTGTGGATGGAATTTGTTTCAAAAATTCTTAATAAATAGTTTTAAGTGGACAATTTTGGAAGAACTCCAATAGGCATAATGTTCCTGTGTTGCTAATTCCAAGTGGTTTGCCTTTAGGAGTTATAGGCCTACACTTGCGATGATGATCGGCTGTTTGTGCTGTAGAGCTCGTTTGCACCATCAAGCGCTCTTGCTCCAACCGTGCTGCTGTTTCATAAGGACTTTAGTGACACCGCGATGCTAAGAAAAGTGGCGGTTTGTGCACTAACTGTGAAAATTTGCCAGAGAATTGTTCCAAAAATCACACCCTCGAGTCCTTTGCTGACACACAGGTAACATTTACTTACTCTGTATCGACGAGAGCTGGAGGACCGAGAGGGAAATCATGTAGAGGTGAATCTGCTCGTTTTAAAGCTGTCGAATAACTAGGGATGTAACGATATTTATATGTATAAGTATAATATAACTGCTGAATATTAAGAGGCGTCACCCGACTGGAAGTGAGTGATAAATCGAACAACCAATGAGAACTCAGCATACGGTGTGAGGTGAAACAGGTGTAAATCATTTCTGCCAGAATTACCAGCACATGTTTTAACAGTATTTCCAACTTTTTCTTTCTCTACAAAACATAATACCCACGTTGCATTGCAAAAAGAAAATCTATAAATACATGCCGGTCACGTAGCCAAATCCACTCAGATTTGTTTGTTCTCCTGGATTTTACGCTGCATATCAGCACACACACTTTAATCGCTCGTGACTTGTACACTTCATATTTTGGATGTGGTATCATTAAGCCACTCGTCACTTATCATGATTGTTTTTATGAAAAAACGGGGTTTGCGAGAGCTTAGAAACTTGCCTGACGATCCCAGTTGTTGATGGATAGTGTAGTGTGAAACCTCTAGTGTAGTGTGAAAACCACACTCGATGTCTCATCTGAGAGAACAACGCGTGTCGAGTGTTCCGGGTCTAAAAGGAATCAGGATCGTTCTGTCTGCATTGCTTCAATGACTAAAACAATGTAGTTTAAGAATAATCCTGGAATCCCAATTAATGGGGCAAAGTGACGGGTCATCGCCTTGATCGTTACAGACAGAACCGTAGCTTTGATATATGAGGGATATACAGAACAAGGTCTAGCAGCTGGAACTGTTCTAGTAGTCTCTTGGGGTAGAAGTTTCTCTGATGAGTCAGGGAAATCTGCCGGCCTGGTTTAGGTTCAGTGTGGATGGAGACGAGGAACCAGCCGAGCAGAAACTAATTCAGTTTAAATCAGACAAAGCCGAGCTAAAATTAGCACTGGGACACGAATCTCGCTGCACTGTTCCAAATACACTGTTCAGTCACATTATTACATTGTTAGACTTTTGACGGTGTTCAAGCGTATTTTGGGATAGAAGTCGCATTTCGTGAGCTGGCTTGATGGGTATATAATGTGTGGAAGGCTTTGCAGATAACTTACACCAGGGGTCTACTATTATTTTTTTCTCAAGGGCCACATTCAACAATCATCGCGAAGTCAAGGACCAGTTAGGTATTATTATTAGTATTATTATTATTATTTTATGTAATTATGTAGACCTTACTGTCAAGGGTTGTAAACTCCCCTGTCAAGGGTTGTAAACTCCACGTCTGAAGGATCGCATTCTTACTTTCCATTTGTGATGAAATTACCACAAGGCTCACTATTTGCTCGAGTTTAATGGGACGTGTAACTGCAGGGACTATTCCCAAACCCAACCTTTCTACTCCTAGCCGGAATTAAACGAACATTTGTGAACACACTGTGTTTGAGACTTGAGCTTTGCCTTTTACGTTTGCTCTCTGACAGAGCAGACGAGTACGCACGCTACTGCTAACATGTAGAGGTGAAGGGTTCAAGTCTCACCTATTGTCTAGTCAGACGCCTGCATGAACAAGAGGTACGGCTCTCTGTGAGACTCCGTCAGTCAGAGGGGAAATGCTGCAGCTGGCAACCCCAGCTGGTACATGTCACCTGTCACAATCTGTTCCCACTTGGGTTTACAAGATGTAATATAAATGATCCTTCGCGACCCTTATACAGGGTACAAATAGTCCCCTGTATGGGACTACACAAATCTATGTTGACATCTCAGGATCATTACGTTGCCATTACCAGCAGTTAAAAATAAAAGACATTTAAATCAAACTGATCCTGCTTAAGCATGGCTGTGCCCATGTAATCAAAGCATGGTCAATGAGGCCATAGGCGTACTGGAACCATCAGTGGCCTCTAAAGCGTTGACCTTTAAATCTCCTGAAGACGTTTTAGATGAATTAGAACATTGATCGTGAGCCCAGTATTTTCATTCAGCATAAATTATGACTAAATGGGCACAAATATTATACACACAATCCAAAAACGTATAAAAGCTCTTTAACAAAATTGGCACGTTGATTGAAACAGAATGCCCAACAATCCATATTGCCATATATTGTATGTTAGGGGTTGCCAAGAATTTGCATTTTATACTTCGATCCAAGACCAACCAAGAGTGGAAAAGGTTCTGTACATCGAGTCCTGAGCACATACGCTTGGCAACGTCAATGTAGCTATGAAAAAAAATCTGAACGTTAATGAAGCGCTCGTGTTTAAAAGAAAAGTGCTAGGTAACAATTCAGCATGTATTGATCAGCCGAGCACATGCAATCATCTTCAATTACAGGCTGTTGAGTCATCTCTGTGACTAAAGAGATCTACCATCATTACCCACTCTTCACACATCCCCTCAATCAATACTCCGTCCTGTCTGTGGCACTGTTCACCACTCTTTGGTTGCTTTTTATAGCTGCTGTTCGAAAACGTTACACCTTAACCCTGCAGTTCTCAACCCTGGGGTTAGGATTCTATGTGGGGTCATGGGAAGTTTTCTATAATGCTGTAATACAAATGTTATATAGTGGAGTTTATGGATAGAGCTGTACTAAATCCACAGTATATTCAAGTGCCATAAAATCAGCAATAACCCAGTAAAGGAACTCATTAAGGAAGGGTTTAGGTAAAGACGTACATGTAACAGTTTAATTTTTAAAAGTCAGTATACAGTACAGTATACAGTTTGAGCAATGAGGGTTAAGGGTCTTGCTCAAGGGCTTAACAACATAAACCTGGCAGTGGTGAGGTTTGAACTGGCAACCTTCGGATTACTAGTCCTGTACCCTAACCACTAGGCAATGACTTGCATCAAGATACATGTTTTATCAGGAGCCACTCGAGTTATTCTGTTCATTAGACTTTTTTGACTAGACCACTGTGCTTTAATCCAATCCAAGCAGGAAAACACATACTCACTCCCTTAGCGGACACCACTGGAAAGCATGCATTGGGCTAAATTTGCCTTAGGTCTACTAGGTGTGAAAATACCAGACTGAACAATGGATGGAACACTCGACACTTTGTTAGGACCCTGGTCAGTGACTGTGGCGCCTATACAGTAAGTGGAGAAGCACTGAGATAAAGCACAAAAATGCTCTTTGGACAAATTGACTACGCTAAGAAATTAAAAGAAAAATGAAGAAAATGCATAAATGAAACAGTTTAAATCAGGCTTTATCGATAATTACTCTTGTTCTGCCCTTTGCTACTTTATTCTACATAAAAAGGTTTAGAGTCTGACAAAAGAACTGAATCTGTAGCTTAATTGCTTCATTTATATCGATCGAAGACATTTCCGTGATCAAGGAGCATCCCGTGGAACATCTCGGGAGACGCGTTTTTGTTTTACTGTGCTTATGATATCGACCGCCAATTAAACGTTTACATGATTTAAGAGGATTCGAAAAGAATAGCCCAATTAGATAAGCATCACCGAGGATGTTATGTTTCAGGTGGCAGAAAATCTCTCCAATCGTAGTGGTCACAGTCCATATGAGACGATAAGATCACTGTTGTTGTGTCTTGTTCATGGATTTGTTAGATGTTGGTTCGTTTAAGCTTCTCGTTTTGTTGTTAAGCTCTGGGAGCTTCTACAGATTTAGTTACTCGGCAGATTACAAAGATTAGTGTAAAGTTTTAGGGAAGATTTTAAACCCGAAACCTGCTTCACTTACTAGGTGATTCAAAGTAAGATGAACAGTTTATGAAGCTCATGAAGGAAGTCACATTTTATGAGATGGCCTGGTGCATATTTGATGTTGGATCAAAAGTACACATACAGAATGTCTATATTGTCTTATAGCTTAGGCACAGCTAGTGAATTCTATATGCCCATGTAAGTAAAGCTAGCATTGTCTAGACTGACTGAGCTCCTTAGGAACCGTTTTTCAGAGACGTTCTTCAATCAGATAAGCTGGATTGATTGCATCGATCTGCTGGGCAGTTTTTCGTGGCTCCTGAAATGATCTGCTGCCCAGTGTATTAAGTCAGAACTGTGTTTCCCACTATAGCGTAGTGCTTACTGCTCAGGAGCCTCACAAGGTCACACAAAATTGGCCCTCGAAGGACGGAAATCAATCCTCCTGTCACTTTTCAGCCCCTGTCACAGTGACCTCTTAGTCTTAGTCACTCAGCTTTGAAGTGTTTCACTGTTGAGTCCTATTGTTATTACCACCAGCGACATGTGCAGCACAGACAGCAGCTAGGCTGGCTCGATAAGGTTACTGGGATCTGGAACATGCTGACTGCAGTGCATCACGTTGCTGGTAAATCGGGAATGATCCATGAAGCGATCATGACCATCGAGGTGGTTCCTTAGACACTCGACTGGGTTCAAGTTTGGGGAATAAGGGGGCCGGGGTAGTACTCCTCCAAACAGTCTGGGACATTTCTAGCCATGTGACGTTTCACTAGAGGTCCTGAAATATACTCAAGTAAAAGTACTATTACTTTGATGATTTTTTGCACAAAGTTACTAGTCTAAAAATCTACTCAAGTACAAAGTAACTCATTTAAAATGTACTCATTACTAAACATTAGTAAACATTACTTTTAATCAAAATATTATAGAAAAAAACCATTTAGGGATGTGTAATGTGTCATTTAGTAAAGACCATCCCATAAAACATCTCTTTAACCAAGTGCATCTCAACCGGTGGGAAGAAGATCAGCATGTATGGATGCAAAGATGGATTCAGACTTACCTTGGTCGAGAGAGCCTTCCACACCTTATATACCCACCAAGCTAGCTCATGAAATGTGACTTCCTTCACATGCTACAGGCCACAGCCATCTTTACTGATGTCATAAAAAGGAACAACAGTGCCAGACCTGCTATCTTCCTCGACTTTGCGGTACATACATGAGAAAGACTCTGAATATTTGGATGGAAGGCATGGCACGTGTCCAAAACGATTCCGTTTTCAAGAGCACTGGAACTGAGGACGTCCTCGGGTCAGCCTCGAGCTGACAACTCGGGATGCTGTTCAGAGGTTCACCGATGTGCTCACCGTTCAGAGGTCTCACTGCATCAGTGCGCCCCGGAACGTGCCAATTATTGATCATGCCATGGGAAATGAGATGCTAAAGCAGACAGTAATAAATCTGAAGCACGATGGAGTGCAGGTGGATTAATGTAGACACTTATGGAAGGAGGAAACGGGAAGGCAGTAGATCTTCCCTCTCTCTTCAGGCTAGAAACTTTGAACACATGCTTCCGAATCATGAAGCATCAAAAAGTGAGCACCATAAGGAAATGTGGGCTCTACATTTTCTACACAGAGAGAAGGGCAACTTATAGAAAAGTTGGCACATAACTGGCAGTTGGGCGGTTTCTCAATCATAAAAAATAATAAATAATGGATGTTGGTCCAAAAAATGCCTGAAAATGCATTTTTATAATTTAAACCCCAAATATGCCACCAAAACATATATATATATATATATATATATTCCACTTTTTCCCTGTTCTAGGCTGGTTTCTATAAGGGTGTCGCAGGCTCTCAGGTGACCCTCTCCAGCCTGGTGAACCAGACCAGGGTCATGCTAGAGGAACAGGCCCGGCACCTTCTCACCGAACACGAGAGACAGACCATGAGCTATTACATCCAGGAGTACCGGGACGGGCACGTCGGAGTCGAGCAGCTGGTCATGGCTCTGTTCGAGCTTCTCAACACACATGCCAAGGTCTTATAAATAATACTGATCTGTTTTCTTTGATGTTAAATGAAAAGTTTAGTTTGCCCATGTATATAGGGCTAATTCGATTCCACCCAATACAGTGCATGGACATTGGTCAGATAATTGCTTGTACCCCGAGAACCAGCACAAAGCACAAAATTTTGATCCAAAATATTGTCAAACTGTTTACACATGGGTGAAAATTAGTCTTATTATCCTCACCCATGTCCGATGTGTGAGATTATAACCACCCTGTTCAGACCTTTTCCCCCTGGCGTATACTGACAACCAGGTAGATCTCATGACAAAGACAGAATAATAGCATTCAATGAAAGCACCTGGCAGTGAAACCGCGGCATGTGTGTGTGTGTTGGCCGCAGTTCTCGCTGCTGTCGGAGGTGCGGGGTCTGGTGAGCGCTCAGGACCTGGAGAGCTTCGATGCGCTGGTGCTGAGGAGAGAGATCGAAGCCCTGAAAGCCCGGCAAGGGACGGCGGGGGTGGCAGGGGCCAACTCGGACACCTTCTCCGTGGTGTCCTACCCCGACACTTTGGCCTCGTCCTCGGGAAGCTACATGACCAACACCACGCTCAGCTCGGCACGGGTAGGAAGGGCTGAATGTGTGTGGGCTTTAGTAAAGAAAGCTTTTCAAAACCTACATGCTTGTGTTTCAAGAAGTTTGTGACTTTTGAGTGTTATGTTTTTAATACTTTCTGTGGCCTGTAAACCACAACTACAGTTTCACGCGCACACACACACACACACACATTAACACTCAATATCCCCTATTTATCCAATCAGGAGAGGCTGCTCTGGTTGATTGACATGATGGAGGTAGGACATACACTACTCGGCTAAATACTTTAACAACATACACTGACGAGTCACATTAAAATGAGCGTGCAGCTCCTGACTTGTTGCGTATATAAGATCTGGAAGGCCCTTGGGTGTGGCAGATCATGCACACCCATACATCCTGGGCCCGATGGGATCTTGCAGCAAGGCTGAAACATCACATGACTAGAAATCCCACATTGGTCAAAGGAGTGTTATTAAGACTTTAAAGCACTGCCCGGCCTCCCTGATTCCTCAGAACCCTGTGGGGCTCGCTGTATCCTCTGTGGGATGCACTGCAGTCGGCATGGCTCCAGATACCTGTGATGACCTCCCAGGGCCATACTGAGACAATCGCGGTGTTAGCTGCCGCTCGTAATGATGTGACTCAACGGTTGTGTTTGCAGTGGTCTGTGTGACTTCTCTCTCTGCCTGGTTTTAGCCCGAGTGGGTTTTGTAGTGTTTGATTCTAGTTTTCAGTAGTGTGAACAAGTTATTGCCCTCTTTCCAATCGCCTATGGGACTGCATATGTGTCGCATTGACCGTTTCAATCCAGTAAGCAAGTCCTTAAACGACACCGAGCGAGTCCGAGGGAGCACAGAGTCCCAGCAATCCCATACAAGAAGAATACATATTATTATGTATGCTTATTAACATTGTTATAGACATAGATCTTCTCTGTCTATAAAAAAGTTAATTTTTATTATCAAAAGATGAGTTTTTGAATATGAATGAAACACCAGACTTATCCCCATTTAGACATGCGTGAATGTGATTTTTTTTTTTAGCAGAGCAGGCGTTAGGGAAGACCACATCACTATATGATCTTCGAACCTTAACGATTTTTGCCACTAGAGTAGGGCTTAGCATTTGGTTTATTATGTTTCAGTTTAAGTCGTAGTAATGTGGTGTGTGTACAGATATATGAGCATAACATGATGACGTGTTGTTGTTGTTGTATAGCTCTGTGTAGAGCGCAGTGAAAGCAGTTTTTCCGCTTAAGGTTCGAATCCGGCTTGTGAATTTAAAGTAAGGCAATCCGAGCCGGCGCTATTGTTTATGTGTGATGTTGGCTACGGGTTGCCCACTCATGCTCTACAGGCTTCATTATTTATTTGCACCTGTAGCACATGTTCAGCTAAACAAGAGTGCATCCACTACATTTGAGAAAGAACAGGGCTGCAGGCCTTCTCCCGCTCATTATCCCATTTTTCTCCGGGTCCTGTAGACACTGCCACTCTAAATCCTAAACAGCACCGACAGCAGCAAACAGCAGCATTGGCAGCGCACATCTGCTTCCTGGGGGACTCGCACACTGTGCTCATTAGCACTTCAGTTCTCGTGCCAACAGTGCAGCACACATCTCTCACAGCCAGTACACATTTCTGACCAAAAACAAGTCTCGGGTTCTGACAAAAAAGGCTTTTTCAGGTATTCAGGGGGTTGGGATCAGACCCAAGGCTGGTGCTCACGTCACGATGGACGTCATAAGATGGAGAGCAACGAGGATCAGTGGTTATTTTTATTGAACTATCTTGTCCGGGTGCCTTATATCATAAGCTTGTTTTCATCTGCATGGACAGTGATCAGCTTGTCTGTGGGGTTGGTAATCTGAGTTACTGGCAGAGACGGGATTAGAGTGTCTCTGTCTGTACACAGTGGGCGCTAGTTCACGACTCTCCTTGACAAGTGGCACAGGAGTTGAATCAGGAATCGGAAATGACTAAATGAGAAGAAAATTATATCAAAGATACATGGTTGAGTTTGACTAGATCCGATTGACAGCCACTAACATAAAACCCTAATTGTGACAGATTGTGTTGACAGGATTATGGTACCTGAAAGGATGGATTCTCGTCTACTTGGGCACCCGAGGCCACCGTCACAGCTACGCCGGTTTCCCTGACAATGTTCACAAGAATAATTTATATCAAATCAAACATCAGCCATCAAGTGAAAGACAATCAGGTCTTTGAAGCCTGATGCTAATGAATTAGCCATAAGTGCTTCCCGTGCCTTCAGTAAACAAGCAATTAGAGGTAATTAATGGAGCTTTTGTTTCGCTTGGGGAGACCATTAGCGAGGAGGACTGCAGACATCTGCTTGCTGGACTGTGAAGAGCAGATGCGAATCACAGACCCTCCCTCCAGTCCTGGCTGGTTTATTTGTTCTGTTTTCTGAGCGAGAGAGTCCGACTTCCTTAACCGCCACAGACCTCTGCCCTGAGTGTCACCCGGCCATTCCTACGCGGACGTGGGTGCCGGCTTTGCCTTTTCACAGAGAGTTGTTCCATCATTGAAAGACACACACTGACGGTCCCTGATCTGTATATATATATATAGGACAAAAGTATGGCGACTCCCGATCTATAAGCATACATTTACAGTTAACAGTTAGCAGATGCTTCTTGCAGAGAAACTTACAATTATGACTGAATACAGTTTGATTGAGAGGTTGCTCATGTGGTAAATCTGTGTCATCTGATTTTAAACATTTTTGTAAACGGTGCTTTGAAAGGAGAGGAGCCAGAAGATCCTGCTGCCTTCAAAGAGCCGTAATTCCCATCATTACTGGTCACATGATCACTGGTTCAGTTTGAGACATGATCGATCGCTCGTCCTGCATGTCCCGGAGGTTTCATCCGAATTTTTGAACTTGTATTTTTGTGGAATTTGAACAACCTGAATATATATAGTTTCTTGTATATAAATGTTTCTTTCTCACCCTTTCAGAACGACAGCGTGGTGGAGAGTAACGGAGAGGACGCCCCCGAGAGAGGAAACGCTCTCCCAGACATCTCTTTGGTGAGCCCCTTGGCCTGTCTGAGCCCCTTGGCCCAGTCTGAGCCACGTACGGGATTACATGAGGCTCTGCGTCTGTAGTAATTACACATTTAAGGACTGACATGGAAGCTCTCGTCCTGAAAAGGAATCTGGACAATGAGCTGTGTTACTTTTTATCAGTACCTAAATGTATGAATGCGCTAGTGCTCTAGTGAAAACTAATTAGAATCAAGTGTGCAAAAGTAATTGCCCTCGATTTCCATTCTTATTATTTGTGCATACAGTATTTGTCATGCTGAATGAAAGGTAGATCTTGCATCATACAATATCGAGTCACATTATTGTGCCCACCAGCACCCTCGACCGACTCGGGTTTGGTATGGTTAGAAACGTCCCACATTGGTTGGACGAGTAGGACCAAAACTTCCAGGTACTACCCTGACCCCTTTATTCCACAGACTTGGAACACGATTGGATGGTCGTGTCGGCTCTGTGGATCCTCCCCAATACCCCTTTCAGCAGCTGTGGGAC
>JAYDZG010000014.1:3365016-3378329 GCA_034509265.1 Microcambeva bendego
CTGAAAGGTCAGCTCGTGAAGAACAGGGGAGGCAGGGTCAAAAGCTCGGTCCAGAATGATGAACTGAGAGCGGGCCTTGTCTGGACCCTGTACAAGAATACAAAAATGAGTCCTGGTCATTAATTGTTTCCCTAGAGCCCTGTGTACTATTTCATTTACATACCAAGAGTTTAATCAATTGACGATTCAAATGTGTAATGTTGTAAATGCATTTATAAATACATCTATAAAGTTGGCCATATTCTAATGATCTGCATTTATAGTGCCAAAAACATTTTTATTTCTGTTGGGTGCTTGTATTAATCATATACTAAAAGCACCCAGGTGGAAGCTTTAGTAACAAAATATTGGTGCACAGAGAGTACAAATTCTGGTGCTTTAAATGAGCTTGGATATGGACCATGCTGTTTTTGGAAACAATCAGGTCTCCTGGCTATAAATAAAAGAAAGTGATTGGTTGACCATGTCATATTATTTTCTATCGTAAGTTTCACAGTGGTGTTGAACAGGATGACGTGATTAGCAGTCGAAGTTCAGTCAAATTGATTTGTAAGGCATTTTTACAGTGTCTTAAAGCCGCTTTGCAGATTCCAGGACCAAAAGCCCAATATTTAATTCCTTTAAAGAAATTATTTGTATGTGTGTATATCTCGCTCACCTCCCCCATTGTTGGATCATCTGCCTTGTAGGCGTCCAGTTTGTCCTGAACCAGCTGAGCGAGTGTGGCGTTATCTTTGTACTCCCTGTAGTGATAAACAAACACAGAAAATATTAACTTGCTCTTGCTTCAAAAGGAAAATAACAAAGTTAAGTTTTTTTTCTTTTTAAACTCACCCGCGATATCGGACTGCGGGATACTCTTTAAGAGTAGCGCACAGAGTAGCCAGTTGTTCAGCAAGTCTCTCCATCACTGGGTTTTTCATCTGAGTCTTATGGGGGCTGTAGAAACTCTGGAAGGCGTCAGGATTGTCAAGAGAGAAGACCTGGACACACACAAGTCAAGGGAAATAAGGGGTTTATTTGTGTAGCACAACTTTATACACTATACTGTATAAAGTATGTGGACAGAGATACCATAACATGGACATTATTATGGATAAATTAGCCTCCAGAATTTTGGGATGATTTAGACATGGGAACAAGTGCATGGGACTTTAGTTTAAAGAGCACCAGAGAGTTAAACCACTTACTGCAGGTGTCCAGTAAGCCTTGATGCAAACCACCAAATTTTCTACAGGGCTACATCATAAACTACGTATAATTTTTGTTGTACCACAGGACCATGGTCATGCTGGAGCACAAATTTCCACAGACATACTCCAGTCTTGTGGAAAAAAGTTTTGTGAACAGGATATATTTTTCTAAGTAGGCGACACACAAGCAACATCCCCACAAACCAGCAACCTTCTAATTACTAGTCCGGTGCCTCGACCGCTCACCCAGCACTGGCCTAGAACTAGCAGAAATGCTGACCAGTTTAAAGTCTAGCTTTTTTTGTCCACAGAATAATCAAACCTTCTAAGCTCTATCAGCAGAGACTCTGAAACCACATCTTTCCATGTCAGCGATCACACAGATGCATTTTGTTTCAAATTAAAACAAACATATTTCTAAAATTAAAAATAAAAAAATTCTTAGGGAACAACAAAGCATCTGGTAACTATGTATGTATTTATCGATCAATCAATCCTTTATTTGTATTTCATTTTTTCTATCCAACTCCATCCTTTCCCTTCCTGCCTTTGTGTTTCCTCTGCAGACCTGCAACGTTCCCAACCCTCCCGTTCTCCCTTTCCCCCATAGCAGCGTTTCTCCCCCGACCCCCTCCTCCCACCCTACCATCCTTCTGTGCGGCAGATGGGTTCGCCTTCGCCTCCTCTCCTTCACGAGCCGCTCCCATTGGCCAGCGGTCTGTGGGGACACAGCGTTAGCCAGTGGTGCATTGCTGGAGAGGTGGACCCGTCAGGATGTGAGCTGCAGCATCACGCCGGGAGCAAAATACTGCTCCTCTGACTCGGCTGAATAAATCATTCGAGACAGCTCAGGCAGCAAAGCATTGTGGGCCACACTACCCCCACTTATCTCCCAGCATTAGAGCTTTTTCGGAAAGTGTTTTACTCCTCACTGATATGCCGCTCAGCATTAAATCATGTGATTAGGATCAAACATCTCTGATTTATCATTGCCTGTTAGACTGCTTTATTCATTCTTTCAATAATTTCGGAGCAGTATTTTACATCAGTTCGCATTCGACCTGGAAAAGAGGATGACATGGGGTTGCCAACACGACGACAAATGCAAATGTAGTGACCTAGTAATGGTCAGTCAAGATGGTAAATAGGATTTGTTTGAATGTGTTATGTCTTTTATAAATGTGTATTATAGCATAGCTTGGCTTCATGTGCTTAGCTTTCAAACAGCAAAGTGGATAGACTCTCACATAAGACTTGATCCCTTTATTTTATTTTGCCATACTCCATAATCACCATAAATACTAGTTGAGTATTACTAAAAGGTGGTCATGGCTGAATTGCTAACTAACACTTATGAGCACTAATAATTATGAGAAGTTTAGTTTAACGATAAGCAGTTTAGACTCTCTGAGAAAAGCTGATAACACAAGTTTAAAAGTGAAACAGTGAGGAAGATCCAATTAAACATTCTTAATAGCGCTATTAGCAGCTATTTTAGCCTTGGCTCAGTTCTGCTGATTCTCACATGAACGTTCCCTTATGCTTTTGTTCATTATGCAATTTTAACATCCACTGTCAGTGTTTGTGAACAAGCATCTTCTTTTACGAATTTCTTCATCTGTATTTCTCACCTGTGACTCGTATGGCAGGAAGGCGATATTGATCTCATTTAGGGTCTTGATACACTTGGAAGCACGACTCTTCACCACCTCGTTGAATAACGGGTCCGGGCAAGCTGCGCATCACAGACAGACACAGAAATCGGATTAGTCAACTTTTTTGTTAGTTTAATATTCTTATAAGCCTTTTTATCTAACAAAAGTGCTGAGTGCTCAGGTAGCGCAGGTTTTATTATACCAGGCGGTAATTGGCTAATCCCTGCAGGAGACAAAACTACCCTCCAGCCAGCTGGGTGGGAAAGACCAGGGGGACCCCAGTTGCACAGGAGTGCAGAGATTGGGGAGTGACTCTCACACGCAAATTCACCATCGTATAAGGGAATCAGGTTTGGTGAACACACAACCTCATGGACAATGCTGAAACGCTAAAATTCCAAAAGTGTCCTCATACTTTTATCAGCATGTAGTAACTATCAAAACAATTAGTTGATATATTTGTTTGAACTGTGTACAGTAAGACGTAGTTTTATTGACCTGGGCACTGGTAGGAAATCTAAGACCTCTTAAACATGACATGCTTGAGCTATCACACTAAAAACCTCACAGTTGGAGTCCAGTAGAGTCCAATATAGAGCGCCAGACCGTTTAAAGCAACACGCTATTCTCTCCATAGTCCTCCACCACTTTGGATTTAGCCAAACCATCCACCAACCCCAGACACGCCCAACTGTGTACGATACGTAGCTTAGCCAGGCTGTTGGAACCACCAACTAATGGGGGTTATTTCTAGGCATTTTTTTCTGTAAAGCTGTGTGTGTGAATCTATTTTGCAATACTTACAGTCAGTGAAGAAGACATGAGCTCCTTTGTATTTGGATGAATGAGGATCTTTGAAGTCATTAATAAGGATCTGGACAGACTGGAAACAAGAAAGACAAGATTTGCGGGGATGTCTCTGTGCATATGTGTGCGTATAAATGTGTGTGTGTGTGTGTGTGCGTGCGTGTGTGTTGCCATGGCAGCCCCAGTAGCCCATGATAATGCAGATCTGGAGGTTGTTTGCGTAGGCTGAGTCAATACTGTGTTTGGTGATGTGGTGCTTTATACAGCATGAAACATAT
Organism: Microcambeva bendego; assembly: GCA_034509265.1. Lineage (NCBI taxonomy): Eukaryota > Metazoa > Chordata > Actinopteri > Siluriformes > Trichomycteridae > Microcambeva > Microcambeva bendego. The sequence continues at coordinate 3,368,950 of JAYDZG010000014.1, forward strand.
GGTGATTGAGAGCCGTGTGAACAGACAGCACCCCTACTGAGCGAATAAAGATAGAGAAGTGTGAAAAGATGGAAAACTCGGCACTGACGTGCTTTACGGTCTGAAGATTTTAGCCCGAACTGATGTTCAATTTACAATTCATGTCAAAACTTTACATGCTGGTACGAAAAATTGGTTAGGGCAGTGGTCCACAACCACCATGTTGCAGACTGGTACTGGTCAATTGGTCATTTATGCCGGGCCACACAGAAATAATTAATAATTAGAGATTGCTAAAAACAATTTAAGAAAACACTGCTAACATTTTTGACACACTTAGGGTGTTAGTGTCTCCTATCACCACTATGTGGGAGCGTTTCATCACAACAAACAAATCATTTGTGAATTGTATTGGTATTTTAATTTAAATCCTCTTTTTGAAATAAATAATTCATGCATCAGTTCTTTTCTATAATTTATTTAAACACAAACTACAGAAAGATTCACTTGAAAAAGGCCCCGAATACTCTGTGATAACTTTCCCTCAGGTGAAGCAATCTGAACAAAACACCAGCATTTTGCTTGTCAGTGTTTAGAGTTTCAAGCAGGCCAGGTCCCTGCGCCGGAGCGATGATGAAGGCGTCCGGACACTCGTCGCAACATTTAACCACAGTTTGCAACGTCCAAGTACAGTATAACGACCAATACAGTATTGATCAGCACATCTTAATCGTGTGAACGTTCATAGTTTATGCTGAAATGATGTTAATACCTTATCAGTTGGGGTAATGAGATAAATGGCCTCCAAGGTGGGCAGAGGTTCTCTTTGCTTCTTTATATCCTCCACAACTGAAAAAGAGAAAATGCAAGGCAAACAGAAAGACAAAAGAAAACTGGTATTAACACACATTAACACATAACCCAAACATTCTGTTCTCCTTAGAACTTCATCTTGTTTCTCTGGTGGACATAAAAGTTGTAATGACATACTTGTGATTCCCTCAGTCATGATGTCTGTCATCTTACAGCAGGAGGAAAGCATCCTCATGCTCAGCTGATCCACCACCAGTGCCTAAACAAACCCCGGAAACAAGCCACATTGATACACCATTAGTAGGAACACAGCCTTTGATTTAAAGGAAAGCATTAACAGATAAATAAATACATTCATGAGTTTATGTAATTTAATGTAATTACATCAAATGCAAAAGTTCAAGACCTTCCATTGCCCTAGGGATGTTAAATCAGACTTGGCAAAATGACTCACCTTCCATTCACCCTTCTTCTTCACCTTCTTGATCACATCATTCATAATCTCTGAAAAGCAAAAAACAAAAAAAGCAAAAAAGTCATTAAGTCTTTCAGATTTGATGCTTTCCAAAAATGTTAGGGGCAATGTATAGTAAGATGTTCCTAAAGGATGAACAGATAATAGGTGATGGTGTCAAGATAGGTTTAACTAGAGCATTAATGAAGCCTCAGAGGTCAGCACTGAGGTTAAATAGTCTCTAATAGTCTTAACAGTTTCTGTTTCTTGAAGAACAATTCAGAAATGGCAAGAAATGTAGTGATGTCGCTAAATATTGTGATAGATGATCCAGAACAAAATCTATTTATGTCCAAACCCCTATATTACCTTAAAAAGCTTCTGTAATTATATATTCAATGAAACCACCTGAGTTTGTATAAATGTAACTTTCCTACTAGGTCATACTGTTAAAATGTTGCACTTTTTTAATAGATATAGAAATTTATATGATTATTATTTTTATTATTACATTATACAGTACTATAATTATGATAAATAACACAAGCATGAGTTTAAACTATGCCATGGTGGCAGATCATTTATGCCACTCACATATCTGTCTACCCGCACTGCATCCATTCAGATCTTAAGGACTGTGAAAGGCCACATTTGTGTGTAATTTAATGACCGCATCAGAAATGAGCTAATATCTTCTCAATCAGATCTTAATCTTTGGTTTAAGATTACATCAAAGCACTCATCTGTGATCTGCAAGGTCACAGGACGAGAGTGGATCACTGATTCTTTTATCTAGTTTTAATTCAAGCTATCTGCTTTTGCTTGGTTTTTTTTATTTCTGTGCATTTGGTTTTCTAAGCAATCCACTTAAGCAGGGATTATACTAAAACGCTCGTGTTTGGATACCGAGTGTAATATTAACCTGATTATTAAACTGAGCATCTGGTCGGTGTGGTACATTAAATAATCTCTGGCAGTGTGTGCAGTTTGACATAAAAATGAATCCCTTTAGTCAATGATACAGCTAATCTGGGATTATAGAAATTGATCTAAGTTTAATGTCAGACTCAGTACAGACCTCAAATTTTAATAATAGAACAATTTCTGTGGCTAAAAAGCTGTTGACAAAAAGGGGATTGAGACAAGTTTACCAATATCACAGAAGAAAAAGACACAAAAACAACAGCCACACAGAGAAAATGGATGGAACCAGGATAGCGCAAAAATGAGAACTGGCAACATGTGAAGAATATTCGTAACATTTAGAGCCAGTTGGACCAGGAATGTGCCCCAACCCATCAAATGGCCCCCAAATAAATGATGTGCTATACGAGGATGAGTTCATCAAGAGGTCCAAAAATGCTGCAACACAGGTTTGTATTGCCAGAAAAAAGCTAGAAACTGTAATATAAAGAAGAACTTCCACCTGAAGCGAATTAACTCTTAGGATACGCAGCTGCCTCTGTGGCCCCTACATGGCAAAGCAGAAGGACATGACTCTTGATGTGGGTCAGCTGCTGAACAACTTTTGCAGCTGCCACAGTGCAATTGTTACTAACCCATCCATCCGGCACCCTCAGGAAAGACTAGTATGTCTGTTTATTGATTATTTTATGAGCCACACCTACAACACTTACACATACAGCCCATCTGTGACTGTGACACCCTCCCCCGTACACTGTTTATCAACTGAAAGAGACCCCATCAATCCCCTACTGGCTTTGAATACAGAGGATGTGTGGGTCATCACTCTCAGCACTGTAATGACTAACATGGGAATAACACAGTAGCGTGTTGCTGGTATGAGTAAGTTAGGTGCAGCAGTCTTGTTGGGATTTTAAATACTGTTCAAACAGATTTGCCTCATTATTAGCACCAAATGCCCTGTTAACACTCGTTGTAGGTGTTCTCTTACTGGCTGGATCATTTTTGTTCATACCAGTGTGATAGTATTCCTCAATGATCACATGATATGGTTGGGTGTATTTTGTTCTTTAAAAATCGCAACAACAGTGCTACACCTGAGAGATTCCATATCATTGACTTGTTAGTGTCAATGCAGCACTGCTAATGGTCCACTGTGGATCAGCTGCTGAACTATTTCAGTCGTGTCCATCTGCATCTTTTATATATTACTGATTCCCCCCCAGTTTCACCGGTGGACTCAAAGACACACTCTAAAGCTGTGTTTTTGGGCTGGTCTGCCCATTGGCTGGCAGAATATATTACAGTGTTGAGGCATTAATGAGGGTCTTATGCGAGTCCTTTTTATATTACTATGAACAGCCGTTTTTTAAGCCCTGAGTCACAGTCCCTTCCCTTAGATGGGAAGCGAGCAGAAAAAATGGGTCATAGAGAAAAATAATCAATTCAATAAAGTATGTGAATGCACACTTTGTGGAGGCTTTATGTTAGTTAAATGCATTGCTTGAAAACATTTTTCAATAGGGAACAATAACAGTTTTTTCCACAGAAATCAGTATGTAGCTTATCAGTATGTAGTAGATGTAGCTTAGAATAATAAATGAATAGAGAACATGTCAAATCCCTTTGAAGTGCTACTTCTTTTCTACATGCATATTACATCTCTGATCTGTAGATGTAAAGGCCTCCTGTATAAACACGTCTGAAAAGCATATGCATTGTGTGTCGGTTATAGTACAACAAGGTTCTCATATTACCGTTTGTTTAGGGCATGTATCAGATGTGATGGAAAAAATGGAAAAAAAAAAGTATTGATGTGCTGTTTGTCTTCTTCTCTTGTTTCACTACTGACTTCCTGTCTTGCTCCTGACCTCCTGTAAAATTGGCTTTACATTTATATTATGACACCTTTATCCTAAGAGTCTTACAGTACTGAGACAGTATATTGTACAAGAAATTAAAGTATAAGGGCCTTCCTCTAGGACTCAACAGTGGCAGCATGGGAGTGGTGAGGCTTTTACCATCTTCCAATAAGTAGACCAGTACCTTAACCATTAGGCTACAACTGAGCAATGGACATGCAATTCTAAAATCATGGCCATTATTATGGAGTTGCATCTGTAATAACTTTTGAAGACTTTGTATAAGAATGTGGAATGTGTCTGTGAGAATCTGTGTTAAGTTTAGTTTAGTTCATCCAAACATTGTTCAAGGGCCAGTAAAGCTCCTCCATACCAAACTTCATGAGAACGTTCAGTCTATGTAGCCAACCTGACATAATCGTGCTGGTTCTTGAACAACAACATCAAAGTTACAGCCTTACTAATGACTAACTTAGCAGTTTATAATGTCTTCCTATTTAAAAACACCCTCAGTCATCCTTTATCTACCTATAGGTTCCTTTAACAGCTTTACAGATAAATGATATTTATAGCATCTCCTCTATCCAAGGTGAGAATATTCACAAGCAGGAAAAGCATCATTTTTTTTAATCAATTTCGTTCACATCCAGATTATATATGTATTTATGTATTTAACTGGTTTGCTTGAATGACATTGGTGAGCCAGATGTTTTATCAAAGCACCGCGGTATGCTTTGATATCTCTACCTCACAACAGCTATGACCGGCTATTCAAACCCAGTTCATCATGTGCTAATCGATATCATACTTGCATACTTGTCAGATACAAAACATGGACAGAATAAATATTAACAGGTCATACAGAGATGTACATCAAGTATATTTTCATTCAATTCAGGATGGGGTTCGTCTAGCTGAAAGCAACTGTGTTCAAAGCATGAATGATTAAATGTCCCAAAAAGCAGGTTGGTTCCTGGTTTAGGTGCTTAATGCCAACTTCACGCAACATGAAGAAAGGAGCGGTCAGATCACTGTACAATTTACACTACACCAGAGGACCTCTTACACTTGGGAGATCTTTCAATAGTTGTGGTTTTCTCACTGCACAATTACACTACACCATCTATCTCCAGGATGAGTGGTGAGCCAATATGCAGCACAATAGCAAAGAGAAAAAAATTTATGAATCTTAGCAGATTTTGGCACCCGGGCCAGCAAGGAACACATCAGTTTCCATATGCTTATGGCTGTTAAAACAATGCAACTTCAATGCAATAACAGACAGCATGATCCCAGCTGTGTAAACTGACCATAGCGCCCGCTATGCCATATTACATGCTACATAAATAAAATGCACCAAATTCTAAAAAACTAACCCCTAATTACAATCATCCCTTATTTCAGTCTTGTTATGCAGGACATCATATCCCAGCCTCCCCTGAGGGTCTTGTATGTGATTGTATGACCCACTTTATCCGCCTCTCAGGACATCCACATCTTAAAGAAATAGGCAACTATGTATTACGTTTCAAATCACACATCCTTGAATTTGACATGATTTCCTAGTCCTGAGTTTTAGAGGTCGCCAAAGTTGATTGTTCTGCACCATTCCTGGTGTAACCCTCCTTTTTTATCTGGTTTTGGACCGGCACGGACAAGTGCACTGTCTAGGATAGCCAATCATGTCTGTGTAGAAGAATGACCAGTCAGATCTCAGTTGTACTGAGCTAGAGTATTTTACCCCTGCAGGTCCCAAACATTCACCCAGACATTAAACAATAATATCATCATGTTTTTCCTTCATTTCCCCTTCTCAGCCCTCAAATGAGAGAAAGAGCTATTTCTCTTGGGGAAACACTAGCAGCATGATCTAAATGTCTCCAAAAACATCAGCATGTGAAAACAGGCTTTTTGGTAACATGATTATTAAATAAAGCATAAATGGACCACATAACCACAGTAACTACCACCATCAGTACATTCCCTGATTATCCACAAGTTGTAGTTGTAGTGATCAACATGCAATCATAATTAAATATAAAAAAAGAATTAAGCGAACAGTCTCTTAAAAAGGTTACAGAATATCCTGGAAACAGCAGGAATGATAAAATTCAATTAACTTCACAGCAGTTGTATTGCTACTAAACATATATAGTACATAGCTATAGATCTTAAAATATGCACCCATGCATTAATACAAATCAGGCCAGCAGTCAGACAAAATAAAAATAAGGTCTTTGGTAGACACTTTGCCTTGCGAACCAAAAGACTAAATTTTAACACAATCCCAAATATTACGCAAAAATCATAAGATATCACAAGATATCATAAGATATCAGTTTCCAGTAGGAAAATCTATCAAATTTAGAAAAATACTTTTTACAATAGACACTGCTTTTTAAAGCAACTTCATCCAGGAACAAAGAGTGACAGGGTCAATGAAACATTAAAATTACAGAAAGAAAAAGTGAAAGTCACCATCCTCATTGGGTAAAAAACAGTTTGAATGAAAGTGAAGGTGATTGTATGACCTGATTCATTTCCTGAATTCCTGAAGACTTAAAAATCCAAAAGTCCAATCAGAGTAACCCTTTCTTAGGAATCTTGGGAAATTATAGCCAACATTGTTAAACCACAATGCTGCAAACTCTCCCCTTGTTCAAATATTAAATACACAATATTAACGTCCATTGTGAAAACATTCTTTACAACATTTGGTTCATATTTACAACTACAATCTCAAAAGACCAAGTGTGTGTGAATATTCAATGTGTGAGTATTTTTTTCTGTGGAATGAGATATTGTCCTGTTGACATTGTTCAGCTTTGCCCTCGAGGAACAATAACATGTGAGATGATGCTCAAATTAGCATCTGTCTATGACATGAAGTCCAAGGACAGCTGGCTAGTTTCGTTTGTACTACAATGCTGAGTCATTACAAACCTATTATACACCTTAGTAAACACAGTAAAGACTAAACCTCCTGCATATACTGTCCAAAAATGACTTGAGAAATGCTGAGATTTGGTGCCTCTGATCAGAATTTATATTATTTAATAATAATTTACATATAGAGACTACAATATAGGTAAAATAATACACCCGATTAAACGAGGCTGTTCCCATTTACACATAAAGTGTGGTTCTATCTATAGTTCTCAGTGCTGTCTACCTATATACAGAATCACTATGATTAGACCCATAATGGAACTAATTTGTATATAGCGTTCTTAGTGTGGATGCTTTTGCGTCCTGAATATAATATTTAGTCATTAATGACTTATATCATATTCTTTAAGTGCATATATCCTCTTCAAATTCACTTACATAATGACACGCAAAGTCACTCATACCCAAGAATCGATTCACTAAGTCACGTCCATTTTTTGTGTGAAAGGAGTCGATTCATTCGTGAATCATTCATAGTGATTCTCAGTGAATGCAAGAGGAAGAGGCCTCGGCGTATAGTCGTAAATCATGACCAACGTGCAGCACACAACGCTAAACGTTAATATTTCAGTTTATTTTGATGTCTAAACGACCATTTTAAAATCATGCCAATAAAAGAATAATAGCTCTCTACCATCGTATTTGTTAAAACATTAACGCTGTTGAATGCGCGTTCACGTTGGCTCTGCAACGAGCAACATTAGCATTATTTGCAGCGTAATAAACTCCAAAATTCACCACTCTTCACCAATGTTAAGCCTTTTTGGATTTATTTTACATATATATTTTTATTTTATAATTGCAATTGTTTTAACCATGTAAATGAGCTCGCATTGGGAATAGCCTCATTAAATGCTGCCTTGATGAGGCTAATGTACGTCACTAGCAATCAGTTGACCCATCATCATGTATGGTTTTTTTTTTACATTAAAACACAATACGAGTAAATCCTAATAATATATAGACTATACGCTCCAAATACAGAAACGTTGATTGGCCAATCAATGTTTCATGAATTGTTGCATTGACCTGTCTGCTGTTATATAGCCTATTGTAGGATGCACATTATACAGACCATGGATGGATGGATTAAAAAGAGGCTTTTACAATAATACATCCCAGCAAAAAACACCTTACTTATAGTATACTTCGGAACTGCGTGATTATACGTGTTATATGCATAGATATACAAGATGTCTGATTTCTCATTTTATGAACAATTATTGTTTTAAATAGAACACGCAGTCTATAGCCCAGCACATGAGACACTCGTTTTAAGGATCACATCCTTTTTCTTGAAGGCCTATCAGTGGATGCTGGGTATTTCTGTAGCATGCATCAGTTTGGACAGATATATACCTAAGGCATCCTGAAAATATACTGTAAGTCATTTTATTATTCATGCAAAGGTAAATATGGAAAACGGATATGCCATATTTGGGGGAAAATGTCACCTTTGTGCTGCCAAAAAAAACCCAATGAATTACGATACGATCACGAAAATATTTTTGCGATGGAGGCATTTATGAAATGGTGCGTTCAATGCGGACGCGTAATGTATCCAAACGCACCGATAATCAATCACTGGGGTGAGGCTTTGCTCAAATGGTCATGGTAAGCTGTCAGTGCATTTTCTTTCCTCAGCATCTGCTGTGGTTTTTTCGAATCTAAATGTAAAGTTGTTTCCCAAATGTTTTAAATATACTGATAAGCTGCTTCATGAATTGAAACGCCGCATTCGGTTTATGCTCCATTCAGCATCTATTCAAGACTGTATAAGGGCGTTTCTCTGTTATTCAGTCAGTACACCAGGGAGATCTTTGTTTCTTTACAATCTGGGATTAACATTAGTCTTGTTTAATCAAATTGAATAATCTGTGTTTGTGTCGAGCATGGATGGATAACAGTAATGCGGTGTATCTCCAGACACAAATGTCCCACCTATGTCATTTAAAAGCATCCAGGCAGCTGGTAATAAAATGCGCAAGGACCGCGAAGGACACACGGACCTCCAACACGTCCATTTATGCCAGATCATGTTAGTCCATAGAATACTACAAAACAATAAATTAATGAGCCTACTTACTTTCACCGACCACCGCCTTTAATCCGATAGGTGCCATGATGCTGCTGAATCTCCTAGTATCTTCTGCTCCTGCGCTGCTGGTCCACTGCGCTTCTCTCTCTCTCTCTCTCTCTCTCTCTCTCTGTCTCTATATCTCTGTCTCTCTCTCTCTCTTTCTCTCTCTCTCTGTCTCTGTCTGTCTCTCTCTCTCTCTGTCTCTCTCTCTGTCTCTGTCTCTCTCTCTCTCAGTGAGACTAATCTGAAGGTGAAACAGGCTCTGACAGTAACTGGTGATTTGGGGGGAGACATTAATAAACTGGCAGCTTTTGATGGT
>JAYDZG010000014.1:3413130-3423283 GCA_034509265.1 Microcambeva bendego
TACCTGGGTGCTCACGCTAAAGGAAAAACCCGAATGAAATCCTCACGTTGTGTCAATTGCGGCCTCTGCTGACCGGCCAAGGCACCTGCATGCAGGAGGGTTGCTCATAGATAGAAGTGCTCTGCGACCCCCCGGCCATATTTAAAAACATGACTAACTGCAAACATCGAAGAAAATAAAATTCCATAAATCATTATTTGTCTATTTATAAGTGGTGGAAATGGGGAGAGAGGAAATTGGTGTATTTATGAACTACTTTTAATTCAATTTCAATAGATGCCATGAATATAGTACTTGGTGTGGATATAATGTGGAACTTGATTTAGGCTTTTTCAGTTCCTCTAATAACATGTTACGTAGTTTGTGGACTCGTCGAGCTGGTAATGTCTCATTCATCCTGACAGTAGACAAGACTAAACACTTTAATCACAGTTGGTATTCGTGTCATATATCCTTGTGTGCATGTGTTTAAATCGTCAGATGTCCAAAAGATCCGACATGTCCTTTATCCTTTAGCCAGCTCTTGGTATTTCGACAAGGAATGAAGTGAGACAGGGGCTCATTGTGAGCTCGGTTATTTTTCCAGTCGAGTTGATGAAATTCTGGAATTTTTTGTTGATAGCAGTTTCATCAACTTCTCCTTTTTCTTGTCAGCTTCCCTTTTAAATGTATTAAAATTCAGCCTAGAACGTCTGGTTCAATATTAAGTTGTTTTCCTTTTGGTGTGAACCTTTTACTTTTGATATTTATTTATTCTACATGTAGAAGTTTTACGTCTCGTCCAGTTATTGTGTCCTTGGTAGCTATAAATAAAAAACACATAAATGAGAGTGTGGTGTTTTGTTCTGATATTTTTGAATGGTTAGTTTACTCAGGGGTCTAACTGATAATACTGAATGCAGTATATGTGTATACCAACCAGCCACTATAATATAAATGCGCCGGCTTATTCATGTTGATTATACATTCAGAACATTTACATTTTCACCATGTACAGAACTGCAACAGTAAATTGTAAAAAATACTAGAGTAAGGGCTTTGTTCCTGGGTCTAGCAGTGATGGGACTTGAGTTGTCATGTCAGTTAACACTTCTGGTGAACTAAAGTCAGATGGGATTTTTTTTTTTTAATCAACATAATTTCTATTATACAACTTTCTTGTAAAATATACACAAACCGAGGCCACTAAACAATTTTTTTTCTCATGTACATGGTTTGAATAGCAATAAGTCAGAGTCTTCTTAACTAATAAAGACAGTAACAAGGTTTTTTTGTGGATTTCACTTAGTAAAAGTTGTGTATTATTGAATAATTTAATATGTGTAAACTCGAATGTAAACCAATCAATTTATTAAGTTTATTCACAAAAATAAAACTAGCAGATGAACCCAAATAAAACATTAACATCAATCAGTGGTAAATTCACTCCGAAAGCCTTTCAGCAGTAGTTCGTTTTTAAAACACATTCATTTTTTCCATAATGTACATAAGGCCAAAAAATGTGTGGACACCTGATTATCAGCTTATTAATACAACATTACATTCAAAACAATTGCTACTATTATTCCTGTAATTAATATGACGCTTAATACAGCTTTAACAACCTCCACTCTTCTGAGACGGCTTTCCACAAGCCACGATTGGAATCGGTTATTCATTGAGATGTATTGATGTTCACTTTAAACAGCAGAGGCGTCTTTTCTCCAGCGCAATGCAAGTTCACATGTAGAAGTTGTGAGGAAAGAAGCTGATCATTCTCCGTGTTTGTGCTCAGACTGCAGGTAGCAGTTCGTCCTAAAGCGTTTTAATGAGGTTGAGGTCAGGATTTGCAGATAGACCCAAAGCATAATTTCTTAACACAGTATAACTTACTGTGCTTCAATGGCTCAGAGGTAAATTACACTAATTTACATTTACAAACTATCGAGCAACTGAGTAAGGGTGTCCACATACTTTTTGCCATATAGTATACTGTAAATCACAATGAGTGTGTACAGGATCTATTGCTGGTGAACATTAGCTAAGGCCACATGACTTTCAGATGTTTTTTACTTTCTGTAGAGGAAAAGCCAACCACGTTCATCATGAGGTCAGTGTTGTCATCGCAGTTGCCAAAATGACAAAAGCCCCTAAATGTTACATGTTATGTGCAATGTTAACAGAACTCTGCACATTTACATAGAATTGACCTTGATTACACAGCAACCAGGGACTGTTTGGACAAAGTATTAGAGGTCTGAGGCCACGAACATTAGATACTGTAATCGTAAAGCTGAAATGACCTGGAACATGAGACACTTGTAAACTGTAAGGATTAAAGAACACTCCAAGCATTAGTTAATGAGAAATGTAACTTAGGTGTGTTTAATGAGCCAAAACATTAGAACCAGCACTAAAATGTGCTGTAGTGTAGGGAGTTGGAGTAGACATGACATTATAAACACATTAACTAATAAAGCATATGAACTTCCCTTGGACGTCTTTTAAACAAGCATACTATTTTAAAGGATTAAATGGTTCTGTCTATTTCTTCTTTCCAGAAAATGTGTTAGAATAACATGGAATAAACAGGCAGAAGACCAAAATACGGCTTAGAAAATGCTGGAGTACTCCTTTCATTACAACCCGACCTGTACACCTTGTGTCAGTGATCATGATTCTACACCTCCTTCAAAACAAATCCGTCCCGATTTATTTCCAGCACTGTCTGAAGTCAGAGCCCGACACGTTCTGGCACTGAAGTGACTGGAACAAACACGTGAAATGAATCCAAGACCACCAACATCCTCATTTCGACCCCCGTCCGATCACTTCATGTAGTCTAGTAAAGGGAAAGACACGAAGTGGCCCAGCATAGACCCGATGATGACGCCCAGGAAAATCCAGACGTTGTAGGACATCACACAGAGCATGAGCATGTACCCCAGGACCACCTGGACGACATGCAGAGCCATCAGCACACCACGAAGAATCCAGCTGCAATGGGAACACACGAGCAGCCTTACTGATGGATGGTTCGAACACCCGCCAGGATGTTTTGATTAAAAAGAGAACCCGTACGTACCGGTTTCCAGGGAGCATGCAGAAACCAGGTCTTGCTGCTCTTCCTGAAGAACCCAGAGACGTTTCTGATTGGGCTGTAGTCACCGAAGAACTGCTCTCGGCATGTTCCATCACTGGATTTAAGGCTGTTGGGATGGATGAGACCAGATGTTCTGATCGCTTCGCCAGATTGATCGTCCACACCTTGAGGAGCTCGTACATGATCGTGAGCAGCAACACCACCAACACCGAAAGGAACATTCCTATAAAGGCACATCGATACATGTTAAGTGAGCGATCCATCACAGCGTATGCCGGTAGCATAATTAAAACAGGTCAACGTGATTGACATGACATGTCAGGGCTTCTAAAATTGTTACCTTAGCTATGTTTCAGCCCATCTAAAGCACTGCAAATCTAGCCAGTTTGTGCCATTTCTGAAGACCAATTTAAGACCAATGCAGATCTGTTTTGTTCATATGTGGAAGGAGAATTTTCAGATCTCATGGTCCATATAGAAATTTTGACGTTACAATCTGATCTGACACTTTCTAGTGTAATTAGCAATTAATTGGAGAGGCAAAATTGTGTGTTGTGACAATATGAGGCGCATTATGTGATATGAAGTGTTCCTGGCGATCAGCTGGCGTTATATGACATCATAATTCCGTTTGAGTAACAGACTGATCTGTGGTTTAGTGTGCTGACAATGTTAAATGCATGTGTTTATGCACTGAGCACATTTTGTCCTATTGGGGATTCCACCGTCAATGGAAAACACACGTGATCATCTCTCTGTGGTTTGAAAAAAAATAATTATAATAACAAGCCAGGAAAGTATTTCGCTCCAGATAGTTTATCTACAGTTTGTTTCTTTTTTTTTATAAATTCATTAGTGATCAAACTAAGAAAACTTTCAACAGATTCATTAAACAGGTGACGGGGCTTGTAGAGGTGAAAACACGGGTGGGTATTTATGCATTTATTAAGGTTGGCTGTGCTGTGTATTGTAGCTTCCATTTATTTTACCATTCAGTTTATGGATGTAATTTAGTGTTTTCTAAGATTATTTTGGAAAACAAGGTCCGTGAACTTAAGGAGAATTCCCTGTAAGTTTAGTAGGGGCCTTTTTATAAGGGTATGACTGCAGGTGTCATGGCTGGAGGGTGTTTGTTCTTATATGATTTTTCTTTTATGTACAGTCAATATTTGCATTTGCAAGTTGGCTCAGCTGTACATTTCGATAGAATAAAGCAGCGCTCCCCAACCTTTATTACACCACAGACCGGTTTCATGTTAGATTTACTTTCACACACCAGCTTGGGTGGTGTTAAAATAAAATATCAACACTACTCACAAATGATGGAAAATCGGTGTGCTATGAGACGCTTCTCCCACCAAGTGAAACAAGGAGACAATAGCTTCTGTCTTTTCACTGCTTTTCTAGCAATCTCTAATTATTAATTCTTTCTGTATGACCCGGTAATAAATGACTCATAGACCAGTATCAGTCTGCAGTGTTTAAAGCACATGTAAACAGATAATCTGAGACACAATACAGCACATTATCAGCAGACAGCAGGATATTGTTTGGGATTCTTGTGTACCTCCAGGTCCGTTCACATTCCAGAAGTCAAAGAGCAGCGTAACACTGTTGGATACTTCGAAGTACATCTGCATCTGAAACCAGGCAGAGAAGCAATAAACTCAGTGTTTGGTTAAAATTAAAGGACCTCCGTATATGTCAGTCAGGCCTTCTTGTCCAATATCGGTGTCTGACCTCATAAATGCTTTTTGGACTGAACAGATTCCTACAAACAGAATCTTAAATCTTGTAGTAAGTCATTTAAGATTATTTGGTGTTCTTCTGGATCTTTCGGCAAGATTCCCAACTCCCTGCTTGTTCGTAAGCTGGGTTCCGCATTCAAACCTTCAACCTTTCAACTCTGAACCCAAAGCTCCATCAACTAGGCTCCCAGTAACATTTCACTTTTTCTTAAATTTGTGTCTATTCAAATAGGGACTGATGTTGGTGCTCTAATTCATCCGAACAGGGTTAAAGTCAGAGCCAGCAGAGTTCATCTATGCCAAACAATATACCGATAACATAAGTGATTATACAAATATTAGCAAAGAGGTTTGAAACATGGCCACACCCATTTTAAAACATACAAAAGTGTGTAGAACTAATTTCCTGATTTGCAGCCAATGACAAAACAAAAATGAATTAATCAAATTTACTTAAGGCAAATCAGTTTCCAGCAGGCTCGGTTTAAACAAAAGGCTTTATTTCCAGAACATGTGAAGTTTTTATCTTTTATTTACTTTAAGTGTATCTGTAAGGACGCCAGCGTTTGACTCCAAGCCAAGCAGTTTGTCGGGTCAGAAACAAGAGTGCTACACAAAACATGTTATATTTTGTGAAACTGAAAAATGAATCATATCACAGTCTATAACAAACACTATGTTGTATAATCAGCGGTATGTGCAATTTACAGATGCTCGGCCCAGATCATGCACATACACTGTATGATCAAAAGTATGTGGACATTCCAAAACCATTAGCTTTAATATGGAGATGAACCCGCACCGCAGCAGATCAACATCCACTTATTTTTCTGTGGTATATAAGTACAAATGAACTTGTGACGTACTTATCTCAAGCCTATTGTGAATGTCTGGATTGAACTGAAAAGTCTGAATAATAGGGTCAAATTCAAGCAATTTTAGCTACATATTTAATTAAGTAACAACTTCATGGAGATGGTTTGTGGAAAGACTTTGTCTTCTTGCAAGGAGATAACTCAAGTGCCCTGTGTACAACCTTAACACATTTAATATGTCATATATATAGAAAAACAGCAATAAGCAAGGACTCAAATGCATGAACATTGGAACAGTGGAACTTTATTTGTACTTAAACATTATCTTCAAGTATCGCGATATTTAATTTAATGTATACAAATCTTTAAATATCGCGATATGACTTCTTTCCCATACCGCCAAGCCGTAGCGCAAATACTCTTTGTCAGCACGTTGTGGTAATAATAAATGCACAAACTGACTTACCTTCGAAACAACTTTTATGACTTTTAAAGAAGAAAATACAGTTTGTAATCCAGTAGTCTGATTATTTACAGTTTCACATTTACTTAAATTGTCTAAACGCTACATTACTGTTTGTCTTCTCAATGCTGCAGGATCCGACTGTCCATAAATAACACGCCGTTATGTGGACTCAGCAAGTAATCATGCTGGTAATGCTTACTGAGAGTTAAATGTTCTTTTTCTATTCTTATCAACAACACACACGTCTCAGGACAGTAACCCAGTAATTGCATACATCCAACCTACGTCTACTGGACAAACCTGCTCCGCATCTACTCATTGTACTACCCATAACAACGACTGCGCTTTCTAAGTATCAGAAAATCAACAGAGGTTGTGTTCCAAATTAGCTACACGCTCCCTACACGTGCGTACTTTATAGAGTGACGTTTAAAGACGTTTCATACACCCTACCTAGTGCTTTAAGTGCTTATTTGAAACAGCACGTTTTAATCCTGTGACACTCATGCTTCATTCAAGTTACTCCCGAATTGGCCTGATTGTTAACTCGATAATAACGAGGCGCACGTCTTTCGCTTGCCAACCTATTTGTGCAAATCTGATGGTTATGTTCGAAACCAAACATCTTTTGTATGAGAAAGTTAAACACAGCATTGTCATTCAGTATTCTGCTGTTCTTTAATCTGATTTACTTTGTGGTATGAACGAGTAATTTCTCATTAGTGATTATATTTGCACTACGGAACTGTCACAAAAACAAAGACTCAAACAACGTGCTGGTTTTAAATGTTTATGTGTTTTTAGAATATAATGTCTAACATAAATAGAAGAAACTTTTTATAAGTCAATTGACAATTTTACAGTCAATCTGGTTTTATTGCCGTGAGTTAGTTGCTGCTGTGTCATCTGACAACTGAACTTTGTTGCTGATCAGATGGACAAAATATGCCTCTAAAAACAGCTGCCTTTAAATCCATAACAATATAAAGCTCACTTGACTGAGGACAGTGTTATCCATATTCCAGCAGTTTCACATTAAAAGCAGACGTTTTCTGTAGGGGGACAATTTGGGTTTTCTTCCCTACCTAGACGAACAGACCCCACGTAATGTGTGCAACGTAATGGGTGCAGTCAAACTAGCCTTATACATAGAGCCATAAATAAATCACCAATCAAAGAAAATCATAATCACCAAATTCATGAATGTCAAATGTGGCGTGAGAATGATTCATTTTTCACCCACCGCTTGAGAACCACCTTGGGGTCTTTTTGTGCCAGATGTTCATGAACGTTAAGGTCTGGAACTAAATTGCACTTAAAATTTAGCCGCACTTGAATATGACACGAATGCAGAACGGTTGAGATTGGGAGCTGTCGCCGGACACTTATATTTGCCGTAATTTCGTTATAAATTTAAGGGACTTTATTGTAAACAAACAGTAAAAAAAAATATTCAGTGTGAAAAAAAAAATGTAATTACTTACGTAAAATAAAATAAATAAATTAAGTGTAGCGTAGTTCTGCCCATTCCCAGTGTGACAGTAGCGTCATTTTAAAACCCAACGTAAATGCAGAGGTCGCGTCCCAAATCACATACTCTGTAACCACACTGTCAATTATGATCAAATCTTACACTTATTTGACTAAAATAAACAATTGGATAACATTCAATACAGTAAAAGAAAAGTTCTGTAGAAATTTTTTTTAGATATTTGTCCATATTGAGTTCTTGTGTTATCTTAATTATTGAGCTGCGTGAGAACTTGGTCTTAAATATGAAGTGTCCACCTAGTGAAACTCACTGTACCCTAATGCACACTATTATCCAGACAAGTGCTCTAGTTTGCCGTTTAGGACGCGGCCCGAATTATTTGCTTGTAGAGAACAGCCAGTTGCCGAAGATAGCAGCTAATATTTTAACACAAAATGTAAAACTGAATAAAGTCGGCAATGGAGTTTTTGTCGAGCTTTCGTCGGTTTAGTTGGAATGTATGTCCAAAAATTCAAGAAAAGCTTTTATTGCTGATTGTGTAACTTGTTAGCTATGACGATTTGCTTAGCTAGTTTAACTGTGCTAACTGTGTTAGCAGTCTAGCTAGTGGGACTGGTCTGAGCTGTGAAATAGGTTGCTCGTAGGATAACACTAGGCGTTTTTAAGAGAGAACATAGTTTACAGTGTTACAAATGTAAACATGTTTAACACTATACCTAAAACATTACAAGCTCTTGTCAAAGTGAGGCTAGTTAGCTAGCTTTTAGCATTAATGTGATGCTATTGACAGTCCTGTCTTTGTTTACGTGTTTGACCAAAGTGCACAAAATTTGTTTATGAAAGAACTTGTGGTGCGAAGAAGGTAGATTCAACAGACAAGAGAAGAGTGGAAGCGATAGAGAACTAAATTATACTAGGACCATGGTGCTGCTGATAGTTGTGTTATATTTTTGTGGCATTGCTGCTGGTCAGGATGCTCCAACTATGTCTGCTGAAGAAAAGTCCACAATCAGGTAAGTTTAAAGCTTTTTTTCCTTTACCACCTTCCTCTGAGGTACCATACTGCCCAGACAATGCTTGATCGCAATTGAAAACTTCTTAACTACCACATCATGTTTCACACTATGCGCTGTTGGGTTTAAATGTTTTACATTTTCCTCTAAACTTAGTCTTTGTCCGTGGGCAAATGAAGGCATTCTATTCTAAGCAACGAACTTCAGTTGAGCTGAATGATAGCCTCACAGCTGTTGTAAACTCGTTATTAGATAAAATAACAGTTTGTGCTTTCCACATCTGGGTTATGTTTAGAAAAAAAGCCAGACGTGACAAACCCTGTTTTTTTAAAGCTGTAAATGATATATTGCACTAGCCAAGCAATGCAATTTAGGATCACTAAAACCAGTGTGGCCGTAGGTGACCAGCAATTATTAGATAGGAAATACATAATGATGTAATACATTTCCACAGGACAGAAACATTTGCAAAATGTAATGATACAATTTGCAAAATTTAACGGTTTTACACTATTTATTGTTATAGTAACTCAACAAACAATCAAATGTTCCTAAGACAGGATCCAGTCCCAGTAATGAGGCATTCTTTTAATTAAATCATGAGCTGGCACCGCAAGTTGGCTTGGTGGGTAGCACTGCTGCAAGAATGTCCTGGGTTCGATTCCCAGCTGGAGCGATCTGTATTTGCATGTTCTCCCCAGGAGGTCAGGTCAGGACATGCGGACAGGTTAATTTGAGAGACTAGATTGTCCGTGACTGTGTCTAGCATTAAAAGACTCGAATGGATGAACCTTGTGTAACGTGTAACTACCTCTCCTGTCATGAATGGAACCAAAGTGTGTAAAATATGACTTAAAATACTAATAAATAAAGAAATAAATAAAATTGTGACGTGAATTACTGTTCGAAGAGTAGTTTTCCAACACCCTCTCAGAAAAAAGACTCCTAACTGAATATGCAGCTTACCTTAGCTGCTCTCCAATTTTGGTTAATGCAGGTGTTGTGTTGTGTATTGTGGTTTTCACACTAGCACCGAACCACAAGCACCTGCTCACATAAACAGAATTGTGACTACCTAACATAAGTACAGCTATCTTTGATCATGATTGGCGGGTGCTCTTATGCAGCGCTACAAGAATTTTATGCCTCGAACATTTTTGTCTTAGGGGAACTAAAAGCACAATTTAAGAACTTAAGATCTGTAAAAACTGTGCTGTGGATCTACAGCAGGACAAAAGCTGCAATGTGTCAGTCCATAAGAAACAAAGCCAGTGTCAAAGCGGTTCTGTTGTGCATCATGTGAATGTAAACTGATACACTTGAACCCCTCGTGATGATGATTATCCATTTTAGTCGCAGCCGACTCTCGGTAACTTGATGGATGATCGATCCATGAAGTATTTCGGCAATTATAGTGGAGTAGTTTGCCATTGCTTTCTCCACCCCTCCCCATTTATCTTGGCTTGGGACCGGCGTGCAGCTGTTTCCAGTTACACGGCTGGGTAAACCTACAGGACGATTCAGTGTCTCAAATTAA
>JAYDZG010000014.1:3434032-3451437 GCA_034509265.1 Microcambeva bendego
GTCCTGGGTTTGATTCCAAGGTGGGGCGATTTAATTCCTTTTTGGAGTTTGCATGTTCTCTCCATGTCCATGTGGGTTTACTCGGGTGCTCCGGTTTCCTCCCACAGTCCAATCGAGGTGAATTGGAAATTGTCCATGCCTGTGTTCAATATAAACTTGGGCACTGCCGAAACTACCATGAATATCCACTGTGTGTCTGTCCTGAATGTAACCCAAAGTGTAAAACATGACGTTTAAATACTAATAAATAAACAATTGCCCTTGTCTCTGGGTGGAAGGTCCGACCTGTGATCCTCCTATCTGTGAAAACTTATGGTCAACATAAATATTTTTTTGTTTATTTTCATCTCACAGACCAAACTGAGGACAGCAGCAGTGCCGAGACCCCTCTGTTCCAGATGGTCGGTGACGGAGAGTCGACAGACTACATCACGATACCGCTGGTCTTCCTGTTCAGCAAAGAAGGGGCTGTTCTGTCTGCCGCTCTGGAGGAACACCAGAATGTGGACGTCCTGCTGCTGCCTAAAGAGCGAGAGCTGGGGAAAGGTTCTAATTTTTATTCTATTCTCATTCTTATTCTATAAGTTTACAGAATGGATCAACACTGCTCGCTTTGGTCAAATGCACACCATGAAATTAAACTAGAAAAAATAGTAATTTTGAAGTTGTCTCTTATTTTTTCTATGGCTGTATATGCCGATGATTTTAGAGGGGTATGTTTTACAAGCTCATGGTTAGGTGTCCTCTTACTTTTGTCCTGTAGTGTGTAACGTTCATGCCATATCCTGACTCACAGAACTGTCTAAAACGGTGTGGAAACATGTTCATCCTCTGAGACGAGTTCAATTTATTTATGGTCTGAAGTTCATGCAGTTTTTTAATAATTAGGACACAGTCCATCAAGCCCTCCCATCTAGAAAGCAGGGTCACTGAGTTCCCTCTAAACCTAAACTGAATAGTGAACTGTGGGATAGCTAGACATGGGTGTGGAAGTTCAAATTGATATCCGTCTTTTATCCGTCTTTTCACAGAAAAGAAAGACAAGCTCAACATCAAGTTCCGACTCGCCAAGGAGAACGAACTGGAGGAGACCGAGTCAGAGAGACACACCATCCGCCTGGTCCTGGAAGGAGAAGTACCGTCAGAGACCGAGAGCAGGACTCCTGAGGCTGCATCCCAGGCCCACTGCACCGCGCCCTCTGCAGGGGAAAACCGGGAGTCGTGCAGTTCAACTGGGGAGGATTCAGAAAACGAGCCTTGATACTGGAACACGGGTCCCTCGGCTTCTCCAGTCATTCCCAGATCGCTCTTTTGTCATTCAGACCTGAACTCTGATGGAGCGCGGAGCTTCACGTGGACTTTTCCTCCGGTCAGTCTGTCTCATAAGGGAATGTGGTTGATTTTTGAGTCTGCGTATTCATTTGTAGGAAGGATGTGAGAATCCTGAAGTCTTACTTCCTACTAAATAACATGACATGTGCTGGTGGTTGGGATTGGGTCTTTTTTATGGGGGGGTCGGGACAATTCTCACAATGACACTTTAAGATATTACTGTGGGTTTTATTAGAGCTGGGTGATTACTATTTTGCTAATAATGATAAAAATGATAAAAGACCCCATCATGGACTGGCGTCCAGTTTAGTGAAGCTAGTCCTACCAAAAGCCTAACCAGAATCAAGCATAAAACATGAAAAATTAGTTTAAAATAAGTCACAAAAGCAGATTACCACAATCTGTTAATTCAGTACTGCTTACTATCTAAGGAATTAAGTGCTAATCATGGAGAACTTTTTCAGTTTCATTCTTCTTCTTCCAGTCGGATTCTATTTACTAAGTGATTCATTCGGAAGAGGCCACAAATAGAATGACACAAAAAAAATTTGGAGTGTTTCCCTTCAGGACCGCACATGGCTTGGTGGGTAGCGCTTTCGTCTCTCAGCAAGAAGGTCCCGGGTTCGATCCCCAGATGGGGTCGGAATTTGCATGTTTTCACCTTGTGTGGGTTTCCCCGTTTCCTCCCACAGTTCAGAAACATGCTGCCTGGTTAATCGTGTGTGCGTGTATCACCAGCATCAAGGGTGTTTCTATGTGCCTTGTACCGATTGAAAAACTGGGATAAGATCCAATAATCCGCTGCGACCCTTATTGGATGATGGATGTGAATATTAAGTACAATGTAATTCAACCGATTAAACAGGTCGCAGTTTGTGGCATATTTTTTTGGGTCCAGATTGCTTTGTCCTAGCGGGAGTTATTCTACAATATTTAGGGCCTCTTTTGAATTAATCTCGCTGTACTTGGGTATCATAAATCTTTATGGTCCCTGGTTCCTTCTGATTGACCGAACAAAGTGTTTTGATTTCCATTTGTTCCACTTTCCTTGATATTTAAATTATTTATCACCCAACTGAAGAGATGTTGGAAGGGTTTCTGTTGGAACAGCACAGATTATATTCACACTCATGGTTTCATTGATTACTGTAGTTAGGTGAGAAAAAAGTTCACCAAGTTCAAACCTGATCAGTATTGTATCTGTTGTGGGAACAAACATGCCAGCATGGTAAACTCAACTAATACAAATATACACACACACGTTCAAGTGTTAAAGAGAAACATGGTTCTTTGGTTGAAATCCAGGTAATTAACCCTTGAACGTGTGTGTATATTTGTAATTTTAAGTTGAATGTGCTTAGATTATGATCTCGTGCCAAAACTGTTCTAATGTCGATGTTGTCTCATTGGACATCGTTCATACGCAGGTAAACACTACTGGTCCGTAGTTTTCACCAAGCTTTGGCTTAGATTTTTTTTTCTTGTCTACTCATGTTTTTCACACTAAATTCACGGTTTGATTTAGGTTTAGTTCAGTAACTGAAAATAAGATCTTTGTCAAGGCAGACCAGTATCCAAGGATATTCATCTCCAGCCTTAGCAGGTGTCTAAAGTCTATGTGTAGCTTGAAGTCTGTGGATGCAAATGAGTCTCTTAATGTACTTTATTTGCATTACAAAAAAACTTGCATAAAATGTCTCCTGGTGGAAATTGCTCCATCTTCTGGCAAGGCAGAGCAGATTTTGTCCACTTTGTTGTTTGTACTTCTTCAGTGTGCACAGATGGATGTGTAAAACAGCTTAGCCCACTACTAAAAGTTGTTTTAAACTGGTTGGGTCCTGTTTTCTTTATGATCGGCCATTGGCTTTCGTTGCTGTACACTTTTTATGATGATGTGTATTTTTAGATTGGTTCGGTAAATATATGAACCAATGAAAAAACTGAGGCCAAAAATCTTACACTAAAAAGGCATCAATTTCACATTTTTAAACAATTAAATACAATATTTTAACACAAGTCATATTAACATAATTTAAGTACAAATGTTAAATCTTGTTCAGTTCTTAGTAATTGGCTGGGGACAGCCAGAAGGTCCTGTGTCCTTTCTGTTCTCCCCTCGTCTGCGTGGGTTTCCTCCTGGAGCTCCGGTTTCCTCCCTCAGTCCAGAAAACATGCAGCCAGGTTCATTTGAGACACTGAATCGTCAGACAGGTAGCCACTAGGAGTCAGAAACCAGTGCATTGTAGTGTTGGGCTTAAACCCGGATAAAAAGGGAGGGTCATGTCGTAAATGGCATCCGGCGTAACAACTGTGCCAAATCAATAATAAGCTGCAGTGCCCCTTAACAAGAGCAGCCTAAAGATAAATAATAATAAAAGCCTAATAAAGATAAATGAGCACCAGGGAAAAGCACATGATTACACTTGTGAAACTTTAGACCCGGAGGACTTCGAGGACATGAATTTGATCTGATCGACAGAAGTTCATTTCATGATTCACAAGCATTTTCGTATCATCAATGTGACCAAACCAAGATTGAAACTTTCACTCAGATAATGCTGATTTTACAATGTGTAAGAACGAAAACATGTAATAAATTAAAGGAGAATTCTTTTTTCCAGTGATATCAAGTACTGATGCTTCATTCTGATCTGTTCTTTTTAACACTCGTTTTTTAAAGCATTAGTCATTGTAGCATTTCTGATGTCACCAAAGTGCACTTATATGGAAGTGCATGCAGGACCTGGACGTCATTGAAAGCCATGCATTGGGGCAAAAACCTTTCAGATAAAATGTTGGAAATGTTTGTTCTGCTTGTCTAGATTTCAGTCATCGATTTAACTAAAGATGTTTTTGTCTCTACAATTTACCAGATGAGACATTTGACATTCGCATAAAGATGCACTTGAGAGAAATATTTCTGTAGCAGACCAGACATTTCATTTCCTAATGATTGAAATGTTCTTCATTTTTCTAAACAAATTTGAATGTAATATTTACACCTTTTGTATTGATTAGGATGAATGGACAATTGGTCTGGACTTCCCATAGATTGGACAAGTCTGATCATGTATAATAAAAAATACATTCTTGCCAAGAATGTATTCATACAAACACATTTTAAATGTTTTCTGCTTTTCATGAAGTATAAAGTGATTTTCAAATACTATTAATTATTCATTCACAATACTCTCATTCATATGTTTCTCAGCTTCTCAACAGGTTGCCCCCCCTGTTGTTCTATAAAGGGCTTAATAAAGACTATTTTACTATTTAAGTCACCGGCAGAGGAAATAAGATTCTATTTATTTAATATATTTTGTGTAGCCCAACTGTGGCTAGATTTGCCATTGTTGATGTTGGTGTATTGAATTTGATGGCACGGTGAATTGTGAACACTCTGTGAGCTGATGAAATTAAGAAAATGTCTCGTCATCAATAAATCAAATTGAGTTATTAAAACGTTTGTGTATTTTCTTGCTGAAGATTTTCACTTTTCTCTCATTTATGACCTCAAAAGTGGCTTTCATTAAATTTCATCAGGTTTAATTCCAAGCTGATGGTGCACATTTATGTCAGACGTGATATATGAAATGAAGTATGTTATATGGAATAAATGATATTCTTCTAACTAGAGAAAGACTCCTCCTATTCCAGTGTGTGCAAAATGTGGTTCATAAACAACCTGCACAGCACTCTGAACTCACTGAGCATGTTTGGGATTATTCAGAGCAGATCAGTGGCTGACCCCATTGATGCCCTTTAGATTAAATGGGTATATTTTCCACAGACACCTTCAAAACCCTTTATGGAGAGTGAAACTAGTCCACTTGTGGAATGTTCATTGTAATCGCTTAGAGGTTTTGTATATCTGTCTATATAACTTGGGCATTACATTCTTCATATCACATGAAGCACAAATGAAAGCAATAATTAAACCTTAAATCTTTTGCCTCTGAAGGTCAAGCTGTCTCAAGTTGGGAATCATTCAATATTGACCTCGGAAAATGGCTCTGTATCTCAGACTTCCGGAACATTTTGTATAACACTAACTGCTCTGTGTCAGGGATATCTGTTCTAGCTGTCATAATGTTTAGTGTGTTCAAAATGCTGCCAGCATTCAGAATGAGTCAGTATAAGGGATTACATAATACCACCTGTTAGATCTCTCCAGTGACTACATGATTATCACATTCAAGCTAGGATCTGTGTCCTTTTTGGGTTTTGATGATTTGGGGCATAACCTCCACTCACATGTTTAGTAGGAGGAAATGTTTATCTTTTGAAAACCACTGAGCAAGTTCTTTTTGTACAAATTACAATACAACCTCCCTTTACATACTACATCTCATATAATGACACTGTCACCCTTAATTCCACTAAAACAATATATTCATTTAAAATAATTGTATTCGCTTTATATTGCTCCAAAACGTGTGTTATATTGATGTGTTATATCTGCTACAATCCCCATGATACTGTCCGTCACCCCTTATTCCACTGAAACAAAATATTTAATAAGAAATTTCAAGATAGGAAATAATGCAAACCACATCTAATGCTAGTCTATGTGCCCTTTATGTCACTTTTAAAATTTGCTAATTAAAAGTACTTAAGCAGGGTGTCGTTTTTTACATTGTTAATACTTTTGTGTTTTTACAATTGCTATCTTTTTCCTCTACTGTTACTGCTACTATTAGGAAAATGCCATTTTATTGTGCCCATGTATAGTGACATTAAGTATTCTATTGTAATCAATCTCCCAGCTTAAACTTTATCTTGAATTTAATCGATACTTTCATTTAAATTGATATATGTTTCATTTCTCATATAAAAGTGAGAAGTTTTTAAGTACTTTGCTTTGCAAAGAAATATGGGCTAATTAGTTCGACCGCACTTTGCGCATCTTACGCAAATGCCCCACTAGCACACTTCTCTCCCCTTCATGAAACAAACTTTTAATACATTAACTTTTGCTAGGTCGTGTGACGTCACCAACAACCTGTGAGCGCGACTCCGCCCACTCGTGCTCGCGCTGAAGGACTGTAACTCAAGTGACGCCGTGAGTTCTGGAGGAACCGTTATCGGCTAAAGCGTCCTGTTCAGTTAAAACCTGAGGAAAATGGCGAAATGACAGGTTAGGCTTCTCTTCTTGTCCCGTTCATGTGAGAAGCCGGCTCCAGGATGCTGTTTTTCTCCTCCAGAGCGGGAATAGGGAGGTCGCGGCGGTGGCGGTTCAAGTTTTTCTTCGGGCTGCTGCTGTGTGTTGTGACCGTCGTCGCCGCCAGTGCTCCAGGTAACTCGGCTTGTGTGTACCGCTGCTGACAGGAGGCGTTGGTGACATATGGTACATTTAACCAGGTGACGCGGCTGAAGCTCCTTTAAAATATAACTTTTGACTCGATGGGTTTTAGTTACTGCACCGTTTAAGACTAACACATGCGAATAGGAACCAGAATTGTTGATAAAATGAGGTTGTTGTGTTCAGTGTTGCTGCAGTGGTCGATATTTTATTTTCTTTACATGACAGATACGGTGAAAAATTCTGTAAAAAAGATTCAGTGTGATATTGATAAAGCAAGTATTTTGTTACTTGTAAAATATTGTAAAATCTTGTAATATAGAGATTTGTGGTGACTGTTTTACATTCCTTCTGCCAGTCATTATTGTTATTGCTAACAAACGACAACATGGCAGACATCCTTTGGCGAATAAAATATGGGCTTAAGTCAGAAGTGAGTTGTGGGAAACACTGTAAACTTGCTGACTTCCCAACAGCTAAAAAGTAGAAACTAGTACCCCAAAGACTTCTCATCTTTCCTGAAGATCATCTTTAATTTCATTGAATCGCTCAAATACTAACCAAAAACAAATCAATCCACTTGAGTTTTGAAAGAATGGAACTGAACCACAGTCCAAAAATATACAATCAGGTTAATTGGAGACACCGAATTGTACTGTAGATATAGACTATTTGCTCATAACCATTGTTTTACGAATTCTCAAATCCAAATTTACCCAAATAAGTGTGTCCCAGTTATTTTATTACAAAGTACAAACAGTTGCAGAAATTCTTACAATTCCTGGACAAAATGTGTGCCTTCAATTTTTCTAATAACTGAAGTAAATCTCTTTTTCTGCATTTACCAATCGTGATTAATGAAAGATTGTAAGACGAGATTATACCGAGCTGAGCTGTTCTGTTCTCGTATATGCTCTCTGTTAATCTCTCTTTTTAATCTCTATGATTTTAAAGAGCAAGTCACAAGGCTAAGCACTTTTATGATCTCGCCCATGCTTCCTCTGCACCATCTGTCTGTCTTTCATTTTCATCTATTGAATGTAGCCAAAAAATGTTGTTCTTTGGGGGCAGAAAAGCAGCTGCAAGATCCTCTTCTAAATGACTTTGTGTATCTACCAGGATGCAACTGTGTTGTTTATTTTGTTAGTTTGGTTTGGTAAAGTACACTTTTTCCTGCAGGGTTATTGAATATTTAATATTATTGATCAAATTTCTCAGTTTGGGTACTATGTGCCGCTGCTAGCTCAACATGGTTCTGCATTCTACATGCGAATCTGTCAGGAGGTTATTCACACCATCCAGTACCCCAACACACAATGTCAAACATTACGATGAGCAATTTTGGATCCGTAAAATGCCGTATTTAGGATATCAGTGAGTTCAGTTTTTCCAGTTTTTTGCTGTTCAGTGTTTTTGAGAAATGAGTTTTGTAATTCTACAGTGTCTGGACATTTTACCATATTTGGGGTTGTAACCTTTTTAAATCTAATGTTTACTGTAGACTGTAGATACATTATTCAGATGATCTTACAACTGACTCTCATGTGAACTTGGTGTTCGTGGGGATTAAACCATCTTGTCACTAGTTCAGAGCTAGGACTGCCTTTAATCATTGTTAAGATGTTGGCTGGGATAGCTAAAGCATGACTTTTTTTTTTAATTGACTCTTAATATTTAAACACGCAGTAAGATCTCCTTGACACATTTAAATAAAAGACAGCAAACATCCACCCATATGTTCCTGTCGCTATGTACACATCTCCGGTGTTTATATGGGCAATTTACTAAACATTGACATTGATAAGATGACTTTACCCTGTAGGTTTATTTTGTCTTTTACTGGAGGAACACTTTTTAATAAACCATGTCAAACAGGACAGGTGATTTCATGGAACTGATGAATTGCTTATCAATCATTTGGTCATGTGCTGCATCTAACTTCTGAACTAATCTAAAAAATATTATGAAGCTGAAGGAAGAAGTAAGTACTGTTACACTTAACGCTCTCGCTAAGTAAATCCTCAGCATCAGTGTCAATACTGGAATCAGATCTTTTTAATAATTCGGTTGGTCCTGTCCTGTGGAAACTTTTAATCTGGTTTCTGGAAATTACACCAGAAATCGAACCAGAGCAGGTTACTTAGAAGTAATGTGGGGAAAACTTCCCGAGCAATGAATAGTACTCAGGAATCCATGTGACCTGAAACAGGTTTTCTTTGTGTACCGAGAGAGCTCTGCTAACAGAAACCTTCAAATTACCTGCTATAGGAGCTATTTTGCCATTTGCTTCCTTATTTCGTTCTCAAGCTTTTTGTGTGACGGTTTGAATGATTTTTATGTTTGAAAGCAGACACATTGATGCTAATCAAAATATACACATCGGTTAAAGTATCAACCATTAGTGTGCTGATGGGTTAATAAGTGTTCGTTTGGTTATTAATTAATTTTTATTTTTTATCCAAAGCGACTTACATTCGTGACTGAACACAATTTTTTGTTAAGGGCCTTGCTCAGGGGCCCAACAGTGCCAACTCGGTAGTGATGAGGTTTGAACCAGCGACCTTCGAATTACCCAGTCCCTGAACCACTAAGCCATCAGTGGCACAATTTTTGCTGGATGAAAGCATGCAACTACGCTGGCTCAGTAGTTAACACTGTCACCTCAGAGCAAGAAGGTCTTGGGTTCGAGCCCCGGGGCGGGGCAGTCCGGGTCCATTCCGTGTGTTTTTTACATTTTCTTTCTGTGTCTGTGTGTGTTTCTCCTGGGTACTTTCTGGGTGTAACCAAAAGTGTAAAAAACGATGTCAAAATCGTAATAAAAGAACTTTTAGTTTGTAAGCTGAAGTTTTAAGTGTAAAGAAATGCACACACACTCACACACTCACACAGAGTAATAAGCAATTTGCTGTCTCCATTTAACCTGATTACATGTTTTTGGACTGTGGAACTTCAGAGCCTGGAGTAAACCCACACAGACACAGGAGAACATGCAAATTCCACACTCAAAGGACCCGGGCCCCATCTGTAAGTTTCCGATTGCTTGTGTAGTGGAAGTTTCCGACACTTGAACTCCCCGAGCCGTTTCCCAGTGGGTTAATGAGCAGTGGACGTAAGAGATAAACGAATGGAAATTCTGGAGCCCTTGGAAGTGTTGGAGCTCGAAGCAGATAGAATTTTCACGGTCTGTGTGATGGCTTGGGAACGGCACATGTGCTGTAAAGCTGGTCCTGTTCCTCTGCTAAAACTTTTATGTTTATGCTTCATGGAAAGGCTGATTGCATTCCTGTAGGAAAGGAAAGACAGGAAACTCTCACAATAGGACAATTTCCTGCCTGATATCCGTATTTAATTCATCAGATTAATTACTGGGGTTTTTTAGTGACTGCAATATAAACATGTTCACCGCTCATGATTTATTAAACCTTTTTATGTGTGTATATGACCAGACAAAGCATTATGACCACTGACAGGTGAATAACTTTTCATTGTGAATATTTTTTCACGGCACCTGTAAGTGTGTGGGATATATTAGGCAGCAAGTGAACATTTTATCCTCAAAGATTCATGCGATTCGTTTGCCTCGAGTGTGGCTAGATGGCCGGGTCAGAGCATCCCCAAACCTACAGCTCTTGTGGGGTGTTCCCGGTCTGTAGTGGTCAAAGGAAGGAACAGCTGTACACCAGCAGGCTCATTAATGCACATGTGGTCCGATCCGACAGGCAAGCTAGTCTAGCTCCGATTGCTAAATAAATAGATGCTGGTTAGATAGAAAGGGGTCAGAATACACAGTGCATCACAGTTGGTGTAGGTCATAAAATAGACCTTAAACTTATACCCAAATACCTTTGACCATGCAATGTATGTAAATGAGGTCTATCATGTTTGACTTTGATCACAGTGGCCTCTTTGTTGTGTATTACATTTGTGTCTCTGTGATCTGGATGACGGTGAGCGAAAACACGATGATGATGATGGGCAGACTGGGTCAGTGTTGTTGTTTGTGAGTGCAGTGATTATGTGAGGATGAGTAATTCCCGACTGTTGAAGCGGTGCCGCATGCCGAGTGCAGAGCTTGGTACTAAAGATGGTTATGTGATCGAGCGTCCACCGTCCTTATCCTGGCACAGGGTGGCACGCCGCTAAACCGACCGGAGGTGGGTGGCACAGTGGGGGGTATGTCGCACATACACACATCTTCCAACTTTTAGTCAGTAACGCTTGGTGTGCATTTCTGTCTAATTATAAGTACACTTGATGGCCAAAGGTATGTGGACGTTATGGCCAACAAATTAATGAATGAGGGACAGAGATATCTGACAATGCAAAGCAGCAGATGGCCAACACTAAGTATTTATATTATAGATCGACAGATATATAGACAGACTGACAGACTGATTGACTGACTGACTGACTGACTGCTGCCATCTTATGGTGGGACCATGACATTTTACATTTTCAGTCTAAACAATTGAGGGAGAACCCAAAAGTGGCAACCTATCAGTGGAGGCATTTGAACCAGAGTGCTTACTAGTTCAGCACCTTAACCGATAGGAGACAACTGTCCTGTGAACTTTAACTTTAATACTTTAACCACCTGATTTATTTAGGTGTAGTGAAACCTATCTTTCTTCCACATACCAGATTTGGGACAGTTTTGTATGAGTCGTTTTCAGTCCTTCCTCAAGTATTGGTTGCAAATACCAGATGTTTAGGATTTTATGTAGAAAAGGGGGTGAAATCAAAGCTTTCATATATTTTCCACGATCTTTCTCATATTTACCTCCCCAGCTTTTGGACACAGTCTCAGACTCAAAAGCTTTATTTATTCACAGGCTTTTGGTTAACTTAATTAAATGCAGTTTTTGGTTTGTTTTATTTCACTTTGGCCTTTAAAAACGGGTTTGACTAAAAATGCTGCCTGTAGTTCCACGTATGTCCATTAGTCGGAGCTAAGTGCTTATGTAAGACTGTTGTCCTTTTCTCCTGTCTCTAATAACCGATTGATCAGATCTTGATATAATATATATAATATGATATAATATGTAGAATTTTGCCACATCAGGAGTTGTATAGTTTTTACTTATATATAATCCAATGACAAAAAAACGATTGTTATCAGAAGTAAAGACCAGCACTGACAGGACTGGCTCCCTATAAGGCCCTAAGCCGTCGGACTGTTTACTGTAGCGCGACTGTAAGTTGCTTTGGATAATGGTGTCGGCTAAATGCTGAAAATGTACAGTGCATAATGGGTAGCGCTGCTGCCTCATATTAAGAAGTCTTGGGTTTGAGCCCCAGGTTGGTACTTCCTGTGTGGAGTCTGCATGTCTCCCACATTCCAAAGACATGCCACCAGGTTGGTTGGAGATGCGAAATTGCCCTAAAATTCCTAGCTGCTACATGGTAGTGCCAGTCCAAAGCTTGGATGAATTAGGCAGGGTTGTGTAAGGAAGGGGATCGGGTGTAAAACTGCAGTGGTGACCCCGAATGTGAGCAGCCGAAAGACTGAGACCTGAGGCTTTAATGGGATGAGTTATAGACCGGTCAGCTGTCTACAGACATGACTGACTCTATCTAAGGGGGTGGCCGGATGACCAAAAAGCCCATTTAAAGATGCACTTTACAGTGGGATCTCACTGCCGGTTCCAAGCCTGTAAATATGGAGGGTTGTAATGGGATGGGCATATGATGGCCACAGACTTTATTGTGTATGTTGTACTGCATACGTTGGTTTCATCGCTGGAGGTTTCTGTCTTTAAACCAGAAGTTTTGTTTCTTTTTGTGTTTCTCATTGTGCCATAAACAGATGTCTTGATGTAGAATAGGACTTAAGGGTCTTCGGCTTTTCAGCACACACTTCCGTTAAGCTTCTCCGTAGCTTTATTTCACTTTCCTGTACTACAGATGGCCTGGCCCACCTCCTTTGACACCTGCTGTGGAGTCCACTATACAGCCCGGACGGAGGGGGGTCACAACATCACAAAACAGACAGTGAAAGTGCCGTGGCACCATATCAGGCATGTTCTAGGAGCCAGATGGCTGTCCTTCTGGAGCGGAGATACAAACTATCCGAAGTTCATCCGGTGATTACAGTGTCTCGTGTTCCTCAAAATCAAAAGGTTCAAGCCCCACCACTGTCAGGTTGTCACTGTTGGGCCCTTGAGCAAGACACTTAACCCTCAATTACTTAGACAATAAACTGTCACAGAACTGTAAGTCGTTTTGAATAAAATGGTCTGCTGAATGCTGGAAATGTAAAAAGGGTGCAGGGGAACTGGAGAAGAACCTGACGAGCACGTTGATCCAGGTGCAATTGAACAACCAGATAAACCGTATAAAGATAGCAATCCTGTGATCATGTGAATCAGAGAATCTCTTTCTGACCCACCAAGCTCTTCATAACCAGGCTCCCTCCTACCTCATTAAGCTACTTCATCCTCACTCTTCCTGTCATTCTCTTTGTTTTAATGATGCCGAACTTTTGTCCCCACCTTCAAGGATGAGATTTTGGACCTGTGTTTGAGTGTTCTGGAACGCTCTCTATAAATTCAATGTATTATGATTATTTGTTCATGTTTGTTCGCTAATAAGGGATGGGATGTGCTGTACAGCGACCCTCTTTACAACTGTCGGAATTGTCGGGCGTACTGATAATGTCCTGGTAATAGATACCACAAACTCCTTCTGATGTCTGATTGAGTATATGTCAGAGATCTGGTGGTTCTAAAGTTTGAATTAGTCGGTGCTAATACTCCACCATTTAAGAGCAAGTTTTGATGTATCAATATTTTGTAAAAGTACCAAAAAGGGGCAAAAATGCAAAGCCCTGTACGTTCATCCATCTCTCAAACACACTTTTCATATACCAGTTCTACAGAATGCTGCCGTTGTGGCCTCAAATGACCGTAGAAAAGCTTAGTCCATGCAGTCCCGATTCAGATTTAAAATGCTATCTTGTCGAAGCAGCATGTGGGGGGTATCGGTGGTGTGAAGATCTTTCCCCCCCTGCGGTGGCCCTCCGCTTGGCCACACATACTCTCCCGCTGGTTGCTAGGAGGAGATCTTCCATAGTCTTGGAATGCAGATTACTGTCTGGCCGACAGCACCATTAAATGATGCGCTTCTTTTGTCTCCCTTTCACGGTGTCTCAAGCAAACAGCACAGTGGCACACTCTCATTCCCCCGGGACACTCGCTTACACACACTCCAAAACCAGTCCCCGCACATTGTCTTTCAGGTACACCGATTGCGACACGGGTGCATGAGTTTCTGCATGCTCTAGTTAGTCACATTACTCACGGCCCATTCCAATGTTCAGTTCAGTTCATTGTCTTTAACCGCTTATCCTAATTAGGGTCAGGGAGGGGTGCTGGAGCCTATGCCAGCTCTTCATTGGGCGCAAGGCACAAGGTAACACCCTGGATGGGGCACCAGTCCATTGCAGGTACCTACAGGACAATTCAGTGTCTCCAATCAGCCTGGTAGCATGTCTTTGGACTGTGGGAGGGAACCGGAGCACCCGGAGGAAACCCACGCAGACACAGGGAGAACATGCAAACTCCACACAGAAAGGACCTAGATTGCCCCACCCGGGGATAAACCCAGGATCTACTTGCTGTGAGGCGACAGTGCTACCCACTAAGCCACCGTGCTGCCCGCCCGTTTTAATGTGTTCTAGTGTTTTATATAAATGTGGAGCAGATCCATAACAACAGACAATAGACCAAAACAATAAGCAAGCCACAGCCTTGTGGTTAAGGCACTGGATTAGTAATCAGAAGGTCACTGGTTCAAGTCCCACCAATGGCTCACTACTGATGTTGGGCTCTTAACCCTTAGTTGCCCAGGCTGTTTCTTCATAACGATCCTCCAAGCATCTATCAGAATCGATTCACTTGGGGAACCTATTTGAAATAATGATTCATTTAAGATGAATCGATATTCACGTTAAACATTAGGGGTGCTTTTGCTAAAAACCAACACTGACTGTCCTTCACCACTCCTGACCTGATGGACCTGGAGGTGTAAGTGATGGACATATAACCTTATGAAATGCGTTTTTATTCAAAAGGTGGTTGCCTGGAGGTCCAGTGTTCTTGGTAGATTTGTGGACCATGCGTTTCTTTTGTGCATTCCTCCAGTACTTAACTTGGTGCCTTAAACGGACTACAGGAGTCACTGTAGGAGTTCCCACCCTGTCTGTGAGCTTAGTTATGCTACTCGGACTGCTCATTTGGAAAGGTGTGGCCACTCCATTTGGTCATTAGAAAATCACTCCCCATTAGGAGTACCCATATTGAGACTGGTGATGTTCTTCAATGTTAAAATTGCTTAGTAACCTGTCCTGTTCTGAATGCAAACATGACATTAAAAAGTAGTGAATAAATAGACGGTGTCTTGATTTTGTTTCACACGCTTGTTTTTACAGGCAAAGAAACCTTGCTTCCTGAAATCGATGATGAAATTGACTTCCTTTCATCAGTCATGGCCAAGCAGCAATTTTTAGATGTCCAACCTACAGGTTCGTGTTTTAGTAAAGTTGCACTTTTCTCACTATGAGTTTTTAGTTTTATCATTTTGATTAATAAAAAAGACGGAATCACATATCTGAACAATTCTAGTTGGCATGTCAGCACTGATATATTTAATATATTTATTATTATTCTTTAGGACGCTCAGGTGGTGCCTGAGCTGGGATCTTGAATATATCAGTCGTTTAATGGGACATGCTAAATCAGGAGGAAGAGAGGAGGAGTGCATAAACAAAATAAAAGATTGTTTTGTGGGTTGGGGGGTTGGCACAGTGATCATATATGCTGGTCTTAGCAGATGCCACCACACATGTCCGATGAAAGGGCTGAAGCCTGGTGAAGGACAGATACCCTGACACCTGTCTTCTCAACTATTCTTTTCTTTTTACAGCCTCCAAATCTGCTACAACTAAGAGTCAATCCCATCTGAAAAACGCATCTTATTTTACCACCGTACAGTCTGCTACTCACAAACCTGCCATCACGACTCACACCGGCGCTTCTCGGATTTCCAAACCCCTCGGCATGACCTTCCCCAGTGACAGCCTGCTCGTCAGTACGTAATCGTGTCCGTAGCCGTTTTTTACACTGATCTGAAATACAGAATGGGTAGA
Source organism: Microcambeva bendego (assembly GCA_034509265.1). Classification (NCBI taxonomy): domain Eukaryota; kingdom Metazoa; phylum Chordata; class Actinopteri; order Siluriformes; family Trichomycteridae; genus Microcambeva; species Microcambeva bendego. Next base: position 3,449,812 of record JAYDZG010000014.1, read on the forward strand.
ATTGCAGATGTAGATGCTCACGATAGTATTAAGACGTCCTTCACATAAATAAACTTTTATTAATATTAACTTCACATAAGACCTAATGCTTTTGAGTAGTTTTATTTATATATTCATGCTATATGACTTTTATTACTTTTTATGTCATATTTTTATAATTGTTTTAGCATCTTGGAGAACATTTTATTTTTTCAAGGTACTGCCTGTATCATTTTCTCTAACTGAATTCAAAATCCTTACTCTGTGTATTATTTCTCACATTGAGCAGTTCTGATGTCTACATGCGTACTCATGGGGACTCTGGTTTTGATCCTGGCTGGTGTCTACTGTATCTGGTAATACCAAGTCATTATTTTGTGCCTTTTATGTTAGCGGGTGCTCAGGTAGCCGATCGGATTATTATGCTAGCCCATCATGTGGGGGTTATTCCTTTTGTTTCTGGTAAAGTTACACCTGTCACACACCCTATACAGGGTCAAATGTTAATGTTTCATTTTTGTCTCATAAATGTCTCCCAAAAGCAAAGAATAATGACGAATTCCAACAGCTTGTTTATTTTTTTCTGTATCTATAATGCCAGCAAAACAATCTCAAGTTTAAGTAATCTTTGATTTGTCAGTGGTAGAGCTTGAACCAGCGAGCTGTGCTTTACTAGATCAGAATAAAGCACTTAATAAAGTGGAATTAGAAAGGTGAAACTATTTCTTCCTTCACATCACTGGCACGGTTTTATCCTTTCAGGATGCAGAAAGAAAGACGTTTAGCTGAGAAAGTCAACTATCCTGCATCTTATCCGCCTGGAAGCAGTTCCTCCAGCAGCAACTCCGTAAGCAAACCTTGCTCTAAAGAGAAATTACATAATAAAACATATGAAGAATCCTTTCGGGCGATTCCGTTAGTTGTCCGCATTGTTTATTAAGTTCTCATGCCGGATATCCTTCCTGACACAGCCCTCCTATTTATCCGGGCATGGTACCGGCACTACAGCGGCTTGTGCATCCTTGTGGCTAGATGGTGCCCAGCCGAGTTTCGAAGTGTGGAGTTCAGCCACTCGACGCTGGTGTGCTAGCAAAAAATCCAGCTGCTCCACTTGGGCAGTTCATTAAATCAAAGAAACACAGCTTTACTTTTTCAATTACGCTAGCACACTACTGCAGATATCAGGATTTGAATCCAATCTGATGATTGGCAATGCAGTTGCCCCCTTTTTGGAAAGGGGAACGTGTATACGTTGATGTAAGCTCTCTATATCGCCATAATATATTATTGTATTGTTTGTTTTATTCTTTTCTGGCTTTGTTTTAGTCTGGAGACAAAAAGCTGGCTCAGAGTGCCCAGATGTATCACTACCAACATCAGAAACAGCAGATGCTCTCAATGGAAAGGTAAAAGCCTCCTATAGTCCAGGGAGACCAATGTTCTTCCCACTTTAGTTTTTTGTTCTTTCAGATATTCCCAGTGCTTTTATTTTACATTTCATTACTTCAATGCTGCCGTTGTATGTTTGGAAGCTTTTCAGTAAATGAATTGCAATATTTTACTCCATATACAGAATCAGAATCAGGCTTTATTGGCCAAGTATGCTCACACATACAAGGAATTTGTTTTTGGTTACAGTAGCTCACA
>JAYDZG010000014.1:3455303-3472217 GCA_034509265.1 Microcambeva bendego
AAACTGACGTTACAGAAGTACAAACACACCCAACCTAGCCATCCTCCTGCACACACACACACACACACACACACACACACACAATGACATAGACTCACAGACACACCTGTAAACTTAACATGTGCAAAATGTATATTTAAAGTAAAGTGCTGAGTGCAGCAGTAAAGACTAAATAAAAATATGGAGAACAGAAAAAAATCACTGGTTGAGACGGGAGTACAGAGTGTCACGTCTTACATGTTCTGTCTTGAATTACAGACACAAGGCTGAACCTAAAGTCTCTGAGAACAGAGTCGCATCCGATGAGGAGACCGAAGAAGGCGACTTTACTGTCTATGAGTGTCCAGGACTCGCCCCGGTGAGTTGAAATGAGCCCGTCTTCAGCTCTTTATTCATAACAACAGACTTGATTTCTCTAGTAATGAAACTCTGATGGCTGGTCCAAACTCAGCTACCCGAGTCGTGTTTTAGCTGCTGTAGGTTTTGAATAACTGATTGCTAACCGAATTGTCGTAGGATTAACAGGACCACCTCATAGTACTGATAAACTGAATGAAATATTAAATCTCTAAACACAAACCTTACATTTTCAATTTCACAGCAAATTACTTATTACAATGGAAACTCGTGTCATGGTCCGTGAATTAGGCGCGGCCTTAATAATGTGCGTCGAAGTCCTGTGTACTAATTACATCTCCTATAAATGTATCGTTTCATATATTTCTGCATCTTTGTTTCTATTTTGTAGACTGGGGAGATGGAAGTAAAGAATCCTCTGTTTGATGACTCGACTTTACACAAGGGGAGGAATCACAAGTAACCAGACTAGTCACGTGACCTTCGATTATCACAGTCTAATCAGATTCTGTTTCCTTTATCCTTTTATTAGACTAGCCCATTTAATCAAACATCATACAGGGGACCTATATATAAATCTTGAAACGAATAAAGAACAGTTTAAACTACTGCTTCAAAACAACACTTTGTCTTTTTGGTAAATTGATGCTGCACTTTCTATTACAAATATGTTGTTGTTATTATTATCCACTTTACTACTATTACAATCTCTCTTCAACATTGTATACACTGACCAGGCGTAACATGAGCACTGACCGGTGAAGTGAATAACACTGATTATCTCATCACAGCTCTTGTTAGTAACTGGGATATATTAGGCAGAACGTAAACATTGTATCTTCCAATTTGATGTTTGAAGGAGGAAAAATGGTGATAGGGTCAGGTTGTAATGGCGACACGACTGCGTCAGAGTATCTCCAAACTTGCAGGTCTTGTGGGGCGTTCCCAGTCTGCAGTGGTCAGTACCTTTCAAAAGTGGTCCAACGAAGGAACAGTGGTCATGGTGGTCAAGACTCAATGATTCATGTGAGGAGTAAAGGCTGGCCCGTGTTGTCTGACCCAACAGACGAGCCATTATAGCTCAGATATTCTAGTCCATTCCAGAGCAGTTCAGTGGAGCCCATCCTAAACTGTTGCAGCTTTGTTGGATATTAGCAATTATAACTGTTAGCAATTATAACTGTTAGCAATTGTCTTGGCTGAAACACTTGAATAAAAATTTGAAGGTGTAATTTTGTCTGTACTGTGTGTGTGTGTGTGTGTGTGTGTGTGTGTGTGTGTGTGAGTGTGTGTGTGCTGGTGACACTACCAAGATTAATTACAATGAATCTTTCTTTTGTCACGTTTTTAAATCCTACATGAACGTTTCCAGTTCAGTAAGCATGTATAATGTGTACACTTATACCAAGTCAATATTCTGGTCATGATCTGCTGTGGCGACCCCTAACAGGAGCAGCCGAATGAAGTAATACAATAAATGTAATGGTTTTGATCTGTTCATTTATGCTAGACAATATGATCAAAAAGTACATACATTGGACCAGAAACCTGGCATTATATTCCGATGTAACAGGCATTATTATGAAGGTTCACTTTGCAGCTATAGGATTGATTGTTTAGTTGAGACCTCTGTACAGGCCATTTTTCCAAATTTCGTACAGGGGCTGTAAATTGGCAATAAACTCAAAAGTATAAATTTCCAATAAATTCAAAAGTATTTCCTTGATTTTGTATAATTGTTTATGTCTTATGACCTGTACACTGGTCAGGCTGCTCATAATGTATCTGTTTGGCCAAATAAAAGATTCTTCATTGCTTAGGTTTTTTTTTTGTGTTTGACCTGTTTTTCTGTTTTTACCAGAGAAAAAGGAGCAATAGCAGAGCAGCTTCCCCCACTGCTGTACTGTGATGGTCCACTTAATGGCCTCTTAAGGTGTGGCTGAGAGGCAGCGCATCGTCAGGGGGGCCGTTAAAGGCCATTGTTGCCGTGAATGGTAAGGAAGGCAGCCGTAGGGCCCCCAATCCAAATATGTGGGGAGAGAGGAACGGTGGTCATCAGCTGGGTGTCGAAGCTATCAAAAGACCATCACAGTGGTCATATCAGGAGGGGAGATCGCAGGCTTCAGCGTGGTACGCTCGGGTCAAGATCGGGCACAGTCACAAATCAAATGTAGCAAACGTTGCCACAGAAGATTAAAAATGCACACATCTGGATAAACAGGGATATTGGTCATGTGTTACTTGAAAGATGCAAGCCAAACACAAGACGTATTATTTGATCTTTTGTCACATTTTGCAGTTAGATCACTACAAAACATTCTAGAAGAAAAAATCTAGAGAAAATAGTACTCTGTGTTAGCTGATGGTCAAAAAGAGACTTTTTTCTTAGAACTTACATATTTGCTATTAGCATATAATGTTCTTTATGCTAGTCAGCAATCTGCACATTTAATAATGTTGCTTGCAAATAATATGAGGGACGTTATCTGTGTTTGCTTAAACATTTATCTTGTATTAAGGTCAGACTGGACTAAAAGGTTCTAATACATTTCTTTATTTTTTTATCTTCTTTGTATCTGTTTGCTTATGTTCCGGGCAGACAAAATATCCTCCGCCCATGGAGGATGGGTCTCTGATCTCTCTGCTTTCTTTCAAGGTTTTGTCACTGCCAGTGTTCATTGAGAAAAATGCCAAAACAGAAAATCTGTCTTGATTCCTTATGCAATCCTCCAATTTAGCATTTGTGCTTTTGACCCAATAAAAACACAAGGCTTCCCCCTTTTTTGGCCTGACTGGCTGATGGCACCACATCTGTCTAGCTGGCTTTACAAAGGCTTATTATAAAATTATTTGGACATAATTGTTTGTTCAATGAAAAAGGTATTAATTTGTGTTTTTACGGAAATTAGGCATAAATCATTAAATAAAAGGTGGAAAAAGTCATGATTGAATATTGCTGGTGAGCCTGCATGTAGAGCTGGGGAGAATAATGATGTAAAATCAATTAGACAGAGTTTATAAGGTTTAAGGTTTTATACTTGAATGGAGCGTGTAAATGCAATCCAGGGAATAACATAATTTAGGTTTTCTTTGTGATCGTTCCATGTTTTTTTAATGGGATTCAATCAAACAATCACTAAGTAGGAATTTCATGCCACAAGGTTAAATTTGGAAGTTGCTGTATATGTACACTGAATATCTGTATATTGAACCTTGCTAATTTTCAGCTTTTTATGCTATTCTATTTATATATTTATCTGGGTTTGGGACTGGCATTATAATGCACGTTTCATAATTTTAGCCATTCAAGTGTCTAAACTGGCACCCAGCCGACCGCTGGAAACGCCAAGTTTTGACCTGGGAAGTTCAATAAGATAATTCTGCCTTTAAACGATTCAAAATATTTTTGTTAAGTGGCTTAATGGGTAGAACTGTCACTTCACAGCAAGAGGGTCATGTGTTTCGTGGTGTGGTATGTTCTCCTTATGTGAACTGGAGAAACAAAATGGTCCACAAGACCAGTCACTAATTTAACCTAAGTGATTGAAACATGACGTCAAATAAATAAGTTAATAAAGATTTAGATGTAATATTTGATTATGGTCAAATTTACCAAACCTTAATTTAATTTGAGTTGCATGTTGAATGAAGCATTGTTAGCATCTGCACAATTCTTTGTAAAATAAGTTTTTATATGTTTGATACATACTTTTTTTCTTTCTTCCATGCCCCATTATGTTACATCACCAACAGTGAACTCGCACATACGCATAATCAATTGAAACATTTCCTCATAACTCTTCTTCTGTAGCAAATTTAATAGTGAAACCCGATTTGTAAAACAATGTCAGTGTAACTCTAACATGGGCTTTGGCCTTCAGTCTGAGTTTCACGTATTACGTGACTTGTAATGTCACCACTTCTCTGTAGGGAACTCACTGATATCATGAAAGCTCTTTGATGTGAGTTATCAGAAAACTGTAGAAACTTTTAGGTTTAAAGTATGCAAGATCTGAAAAAGCCATCTGGGTGCTTTGGAAGGTTAATCCCTAGTTCACCCCCTTGCTGGAGCCCTGGGTTCTTCTTTGCTCTCTGACGGCCTTCTGAAGGTCTGCTCACTCCACTTTCTCCTCTACTGTCTGCGCTTTGCATGACAATCCCTCTCCCAAGGCCATGGGCCACTACAATGCATACGGCTAAGGTTTGATGTCTTTAAAGGCTTTGACTGGTCCTGGCAGGGCTCCTGCGTGCTGTTTCCAGAGATTTCCATGCTGAAGTCTATTTGTAGTTTACAGCTGGTGGTTCGTTCCAGTCCGAGGTGGATTGGAGGCTTTTTCTAACAGGGTTTTTTCCCAAACTTTTTTTGGTGTTGCTGAGGGAAATGTTGACATGACACAATAGTCACAGATTTTATTATTTCAACCCACAAATAAATATAATCAATTGCTTTTTCGGGACCCACGTGCACATGGGGAGAAACTCTACACCAAAAGGACCCAGACCATCCCACCCTGGAATCAAACCCAGGATTTTGCTGTGAGGTGACTGTTTTACCCACTTGGCCACTGATTGCCTCTCAATTAATATGATATACAATACATTTATGTAGGCTGCTGTTTCGGGTCCCCCCACTGCCTGGTTGCTGATGGCTGGCCCTTCAGCAGGGCTTTTAACCCTCAATTGATCACTATGTATACTTTACATGTCACTTTGGACAAAGGTGTCTGTTAAATGCTGACAATGTAATTCTTTGGTAGCACCACAGATAAAAAAAAAAAGTGCATTCTTTTCATTTTAAGTAACTTTAAGAAATAATATGAGAACAATAACACCCACCAGAGATTCTAAAAAAATGGGAAAAAAACCCAAATTATTATTTATTTTTTACAATACAACACAGTTTCAAATTACGTCATAAATACCTTTGACAGGTAAAACCACTGTTAAATGTTGCTAAATACTTTAATTAATAAGCATTTGATAACAATTTAATGCCATACAGTTAAGATAATATTAATACAAATCTGAAATTCTATTCATTTAAATATTAATTAAATATATTATTAATTAGGTTTAATATAATATTACTTTTATTTGATGACAACAAACTTTTAACTGATTGATAGACTGTTGAACCCCCTTTTACCTGCTGTTCTACAAGATTCAGTCTAAATTAGTGCCCCAGTGTACCTACAGTACAAAGAAAGGCGGCTCCAACAGGAACATTCCGCCACCTTTCAATGGCTGGAAACTGGCCGGTGTTTGTTTCGGGAGAAGGGAGAGGAGAAAGCGGAGGGGAGAAAGCGGAGGGGAGAAGGGAGGGGAGAAAGCGGAGGGGAGAAGGGAGAGGAGAAAGCGGAGGGGAGAAGGGAGAGGAGAAAGCGGAGGGGAGAAGGGAGGGGATCGGGAATGAAGGTGGGGATCGAAATCAAAGGCTAGCGGCTTTATTGTCGGGGCTGAAAAGCAGCTAATGGTCGCCCATCCACGAGCTGCACCATGACACGGCGGGGTGTCCGGGGTCTATGGGGATCACCCCCACCCCCTAACGACCCCGCGGTGCGGCTTCCTGCCCCTCTCTGCACTATCATACTAACCCTTTTCTGATACCACTATTAACCTTTCTGGTGATTTATAAGCTGCAAAATAAAATAAAAAACGATGGTGCAGAATCACATGAAAACTTCCAAAAGTCTGCACGGGTCAAAATCTTTCACTGTTTATTCCTCTCATAGGTGGGTGATGTCTGATGTCTGACTGATAAGTTTCAGTCTGATAAGTGCTGGTGGGTTTGGTAGAATTATCTTCAGTTTCCATCGAGAGTTTGTGTGTTTCAGTGCGAGAAGCGACACTTCAGCTCCGAAACTCCATCAGTCCAACCTGATCTCTCCAACACAAACTTTTCACCTTTTATTCATTCCTACTGTTTATCTCACCAAACTGCGATACTCACACCCCTCAACTATTGGACACTTTTAAAGTGGGTTTCAGACAATTTCATGTGAAGAGACGCAACGTGACCTATATTAATAATCTCATTTTCCTATATTAATAATCTCATTTTCCTATAGTAATAATCTCATTTTCCTAAAGTAATAATCTACTAACACCACTTAATTCTGCCAACAATGCCACAATGTATTTATTCAACTTCACAGTTGCCACCACAATACATAACCTTTACATCACAAATGTCTCCATCATATAATCTGGATCCTTGACGTTTCTAATGTTTAAATCAAAAACCTATTCTTTAACAAGGTGGCAAATATTAAAACACATGAAATTAGAACAATTGTAATCGTGACATTACTTGTACCCACTCCAAAACCAATTAGATTTCACCATGAACACATAGAATATTATATGATTGTACCTGCTAATCTGTAAACACATTCTACATATCCTATGCATGCTGTTTTAAAAAAGACAAAAACAACAACTCAACAATTTTTATATATAGAATATAAAAATATATTATAAGATAGTCAGCATCTACAAGTGAGCTAAAATTTTAATGACAAAATGTGTATGTCCTTACCGTTTCTTAGGTGAAAAAGCTTTTTTATATGGTCGACAAAATGGTTAATGATATGGTTTCGTGTTTATTCTTTTAATAATAATGAGTATAGAACTGTTCTCTCTGTGTTTTAATTAAAACAGTTTTTTTAATTGTATATAAATTATATTCATGTTTCCTACCTAGCATACCAACATCGGACTACTTGTTTTGCAGTGAAAATAAATGTTACTAGTAAACCAACACATAACTATTGTCTGAAACAAAAAAATCATTGAGATGTACTGCACTCGAATGATTCATAATTTTAACGTCCTGGGTCACGTGGTGTACAAATAACTCAAATATTTAGTTTAATGTGATCAATTCTTGTGAATGTTGACGGTTCTTTAAACTTGAGTAGCATTTTAGCAAAATAGTAAGTTTAATGAAAGCATCTAGTTGCATTTAGTCTTTTAAATAAGTAAATTTCAAAAAGTTGCATTTTAGGTAAATCCTCATTTTAATGAACTTTACTTCAATAATTTTTACAGTGTAATAGTGTTTCATTTGTGCTAACGCAGTTTAAAAAAATATATATTTATAATAAATTGTATTTGTGGGTTTTTTTTCCAAACGCAAGTGGATTATAAAAAAAACCCAATTAAATTTGTTAATAAACTAGATCAACTTAACATTTCAAAACAGATATACACAGACCATATACACCATGTTATGTAAATGTGCCATATATTTACTTCAATTCTCTTCATACAAAATAATATGATTTTATAAAATATTTTTTTCGCGTTTAATACATTTAGTGTTATATGTCACTGCAGTATTAATAATGTACCGTCTAATAGATAGCTATAGATTATGTTAAAATAAATGTATTGCAATTTTCTATTTATTTTCCAGCAGACTTTATTTGGACAAGTTTATTTGTTTCTCAGCAAATCTAACAATTGATTGTTTTCATTCTTTTGATAAACGAGCCTTTAAACATTTCATACGAAATGTACATGTTGACTAAAATTTAAGTGTTACAAATCCTTTCTTAGAAAAGGCTTATTCTTTAAAGTACAATAAAACGGCTTGTACTGATCTGATTTTGATGTGTAATCCATGTACCGCCTTAACGTTGTTTTCTCCATATATAGGATGTAACATTAGAATATGAAGGCCAGGTCATTAAGAGGAAATTATAGAGACAAAGTCATGTGTGGGGCATGTTAAACACGGCTTGTGTGAGCAGAAGTAGTTTGCATTATAAATACAGTGAATGGATAGAGGTGGGTTGCAGCTCTTCGTGAATTAGTAGTTCAACCTTGTTTAAACACACTGGTTACATTGACAAATCATTCCAGCACTAAACTAATATCTACGTTTTTTAATGTTGTTGGCATTTAGGTCAAAACATGAATACATGCACGTCCCTATATTTCGAAAGAATATACAGGGTATAAAGATAACGCCTTAGGCAGGCTAACTAGTATAAATGTACCCAATGGGGAGCTGTTTTTTGGGACAAGTCCGAAAAATCAAGTTCATTCACAAAGGCTTCTTCAGCTGAACCCTATTGTATGAGGTGACCAATGGGAGGTGAGATCATTAGGACCCCAGCCTCCAACCTGGACTGATTAGGAAAACCTGGCGCTTGGAGCCAGACCACACTTGTAAGTCTGAGCTTGTCGAGGTGGGTGGTTGTAAAAGGCGAGAGGAAGCTAATTGAAGACCACTTCAGTTGAGGGTTGTGAACGGTTTCAGCAACTTGCGATTCTAGTGGAACCACCTTGCTGCTTTTACCAAGAAGGATTTAGCCCATTTGGACTCTTTTTTTTATTATTATTATGGACCTGCCTGTGATCTGTTTTTGAGAGAAGCTTGTTTGGAACTCGTGTTTTGATCCAAGACGATGTCTGATCGCCCCGAAAGTCCTCCAATAGACTGCAATAACCGGGCGTACGATCTGTCCAGGTTTATGGGCTCGTACTCTGGAGGGTCTGAAGGCCTGCAGTTCCCGCACAGCATGCTTCAGGACCCAAGCTTACTCTTCAACAAGACGCCCTTTAATGGGCTCAACGGTGCTCCGACTCAGCCCTTCTTCTCATTTCCGCCGGTCGGTGGGGACTTCAGGTCTAACGAAGCCCAGGTGGGAGACTTCACCCAGCCCAAACCCTGGTACCCCTTTACCGCCCCGGAGTACACCGGGCAGGTGGCTGGGGTCACCAATGCTACGCAGCCAGCCAACCTTAGCCCTCCTATCGCCGAGACCCGAGAGCAAATCAAGATGCCCGAGGTGAAGACCGAGAAAGACGAAAGTGAAGATTACGGGAGTCTGGAGACGAAACTTCAGTCGCAGTTTCCCGGCCCGGGGGGTTCAGTGCCCGCCGGGGTTTATTACTCCACTCCGGCACCGTGGGCTCCAGCTTTTTGGACCGGTCTGCCTCACATTACAGCTCCGAACAATGTCGCTCAAGCCCCGCCGACTCCCTCGGCTTCCTCGCCGTCATTATCACCTTCTCCTCCCGGTAACGGGTTCGGTAGTCCCGGATTTTACAGCGCAGCCGCAGTGCAGCTCCCGGCCGCAACCCAGGCGCAGAATACCGCCCGCAGTAGCGGCTCATCTAGCGGCGGCTGCAGCGACTCTGAGGAGGAGGTAAAAACGGCATCGACAGTTTAATTTTTTTTTACTAGTTATTTAGTTGTTGCTCTAATATTACAGTTCCTCATTTATTGCTAAACCTGCGCTATGTTTACTTTTTTGAGCTAATAATAATTCACTTTCTTTTCTATTTTGTCAATTGTAACTTAAAAATATATTTTTAAACATACTTTAACACATTTTAACCCATTTTAAGTAACATCTTCTACTAATCGTTTATAACTCCCTTGTGGCCACATATAGTTTTTGCAGTAGCAATTCGTTTTCAAGTTAAACTGTATAACATTTAACTACTAGAGTAGTTGGGTTTGTACATGTCTTTAATTGCTTTTGCTTACATTGTATTTCCTTGTAGGAAAACTTGACCACAGAGGAGTTGGAACAGTTTGCTAAAGAGCTGAAGCACAAGCGCATCACCCTGGGCTTTACTCAAGCGGATGTTGGACTTGCTCTTGGTAACCTATATGGTGAGGAAGTTCAAGTAAAATATATAAATGTTTTAGTCGGTTGCTGCAGTGTCTGTTGATGTCTACTGGCCATAGCAACTAGTTCCATAGCCAAACGTGGCAATGAAAACCATAAGTTGTTACATTGCATACATGACTGAGTAGAGTTGGTGGTTCCCATTGTGTTTAACATGCTATCCAGGACTAGATCTTTATATAGATCTGAAAACTCAAGAGCTGGACAGAAAAAAACCTCAGCAGAGAAGCATTTGACTATTCCCCAGACTCTTCTGTTTTGTCTTACACACTTGCGTTTACTTTGACCTTAAAATAGTTTTGTGCTAACATGTATACCCTAAAGTGAGCAGTAACTGCACCTTGGAGATTGATTGTTGGTATACAGCAAATAAGAAATGTTTTATATTGAAATGTTTACAAGAACTGCTTTCATGCATTTGTGCCTGTTGTAACTATGAAAATCTTACTCTTGTGCTCATGAAGAGCTAGTCTATTACTTTTTCAGTGTGGTCTTCAGGTTTTCTTTCTGATAAAAACTTTATTCTGTTGGAATATGTTTCTTGTTTGCTGGACCGTTTTTTTTTGGTGTGGGATTTTAAAATATCATACAGCTCCTAATAAGTCTTCATTCTAAATGCTGTTTGCAGGAAAGATGTTTAGTCAGACGACCATCTGCCGCTTTGAAGCTCTACAGCTCAGCTTTAAGAACATGTGCAAGTTAAAGCCTCTGCTTCAGAAATGGTTAAATGAAGCTGAAACCTCAGAAAACCCTCAAGATGTAAGTGACTCGTTTTTTGACTGTTCAATTGTGATACTTCCTTCAAATGTAGCTTTTTATTTATTTATATATTTTTTTAGATGTACAAAGTCGAACGGGTTTTCGTTGACACAAGGAAGAGAAAACGACGGACCAGCTTAGAAGGCTCTGTACGCACCGCCCTGGAGTCCTACTTTCTCAAGTGCCCAAAGCCCAACACACTGGAGATAACCCACATATCAGACGACCTCGGTTTGGAAAGAGACGTGAGTGAACAGAACCTTTTTTGAATTTGTTTAAAGCTTGCTGTCCTCTTCTGTGACATGGTGTGTGGTTTCTGTAGGTGGTGCGTGTGTGGTTCTGTAACCGCAGACAGAAAGGCAAGCGCCTGGCCCTGCCATTTGACGAAGAGGGTGTGGAGGGTCAGTACTATGAACAAAGCCCGACACCACCTCAGCCAATGGGTGGCGCAACCCTTCCAGGTCAGGGGTACCCTGGATCGGCCCATGCAGGGGGCATGCCGACACTGTATATGCCACCGCTTCACAGACCGGATGTCTTCAAACAAGCCCTGCATCCTGGACTTGTGGGTCACCTGTCCATCTAATCTAACTGAATCTAGCTAGCACAGGGTATGGGGCAATACTGATGTTGGTCAATGTTACTGGTTGCTTCAAGTGACTAATGACAGACTTTGTCTTTTCCTCTTCCTTTTTTCTTTTTCTAATGTTGCATCCAACTTGCTTTGCTGGTCTAGAAAATGCAATCTGAGCATTTTGTTTCAGAAATGAACACTAGGGCAGCTTGGTTTTCCCAATCGGGTGTTTTGGAATCTAAACTGCTTGGTTATGAGATACGTTTGCACAAGTCATGGTTTTAAAGCATGATTTTACAAAAGATTTTTAATGTTCCCTTCAGACTGTATATAACCCTTTCTCTTATATTTTTTGTAATATGACCAAATATGCAGTATTTTAAATATTTTGGAATGGTTCGGATGAACTTTGAGATTTATTTTGCAAATTTTCTGACTGATTAAATGGATTGCAGTGACACTTTTGGGGATGGGGTGGGGGGTTGCTGTTTAAGATTCATACTTGGGCATCGGATACTGTTCTACGCCCTACTGATACATTTTCTGTTTGCTGCTAATGGGTGTGAATTCAAAATGCATATAAAGCTTACACTCTAGCCGGTTCTTTATTCCCTTCCATGCCCATTTTTTAAATCTTCAGCTGAGATAATGTGCCTTATTTGTTGATCATGTGCATTCTTTACAACATTGTAAATCATGTCAAATTTTGATAATTTATTGGAATGTTTCTATGATCGATGACATGCGTTTTCCTTAGTTGAATGTTAGCAATTAAACCACTGTTCCTTTGCCACTTCAGTTTTGTGTCATCTTTCACTTGTATTGACTGTTAAACTGTAAAAAAAAAACATTTAAGTAGGAAAGTAACTTATTGCCAGTGGTAGAAAGTAGTATATTAAATGTATTTTGGTTAGACGTGTATTGAAACCACTCCACAATCTTGCCTTTCCGTCTTAATCTCAACAATTATACATATTTTTAACACCTATGTGGTGCAGCAGGGTTTTCTTTTAGCTCACCAGCTCTTTTGACGCCCAAGTTTAAAACTGTGTTGCCACTAATCACCTGGGCACCACACCAGTCATTTGGTGCTGGTCCCAAGCCTGGATAAATAGGAGGGTTGCATTAGGAAGGGCCAAATCTATAAAATGGACCATAATCTGGTGTGAAGATTCCCAATGAGAACATACATTCTGCACTTTTTAAGCATCAAAAGGGTGTGGAGACTATATCTGGCATATATTAAATTGGCTGCAAATAATTTAGATTTTAACTGAGACTGCAGTGATGTATTCTGATAATGATTTCAACATTATCTGTCTATGAAATTTTGAATTAGCTAATGCTAAGAATTAGCTAATGGTAAGTAAATATTACCCCTTGTGCTTCTCTGGTATGTTGTTTCCATGAATTATGGTTGGTAACTCCTCTGCCACAATGTTTTCTACAATGACTAGAGGTATGGGTTACCATTTTCCATATTCATTAGGAATAATATAAAACTATTTAATAAACTGCTAGTACATAATCAATACTGAAATCACCTGTTGCTAAGCTAATTAGCCATTTATATGCTAAACAAATACATGCTATTTAATACAGTGCTGTATATATGCACATTTTGATTTTGCATATTCAGTAATGTATAAAACACATTTTAAAATATTATTGAAACAATTTATATATACTCTATAATTTTTCTATATTGAGCGCTACTGCTTTTTGTGTATTTAATACAATAATAAACGCTAAAGTGCATTTAGTTCATACATTCAGTATGTGGTGTACAGTGCATTAAAACATTTCTCCCTTAAACTGTTGATCGATCTACACAACAATTGTCCTCCAGCTATTTTCAACTAAATTACAAATCAGTAATTTCAAAAGTTCATGTAAAAGTGTTCGTGATATAATAATAGTGAAGCACATATATGGAGAATAACAAACCCGATTCGGTAAACATCTATTCATTTGTGCAGTGGATGTAACGACGTACCACAAATCATATAGATGTGATATCTTTGTGTTAACAGTAGAGGGTGCTGGTGCATTATGCCTTACTTTGTTGACGTTGCTGTACATTCGCCTAGCTGTATACGCCTAAAACATCTTGTTTTATAATTTTTCTTCAATTTTGTTTTTTTTTTTTAATCGGGAAAAATCGTTTAGTGAACTAAATTGTCGCAATTCAAATTGCATTCTGGGTAAAGTGTATCGTTACATCACTGTCATTAATATAAAATCTATAAAGTAGTAAAATTGGACTCTTCATACTCATGAACTTCTATTTAGGCTTACCATTCTCAATTAAGTTGGAAACTTAATTTAAACTGTGGTTTGAATACTACTGAAAGTCACCGTTAAGTTGCGATATATTTTATAGACAGGAAGTTTGTCATAAACTTGGCAGATGTTGCAAAGCCTTTCTCTCCAGTCGGTGTAAAGTTTGATGCTGCTGTTCCTGTGCCAGCTGAAGTATGACATGTAACGTTTCTCATCTTGGGCTACTTCCTTCATGAAACGTCCCAAGGAATCTATGGAATCGAAATCATCGACGTGAATAAAAGAATGAGGTGGCGCGACGGCTTCGTAGTCACTTCTAGGAGGACCCAGGACTACGGGCACCGTTCCAGCTTTGAAAGAGTTTCTCCACAGCTTCTCTGTGATGTACTGAGGAGACTCTGTGTTCTCGAAGGCTAGGTAAAAAAAGCAGTGGGAGATTGTGGGCAACAGGGCGCTCTCGGTTAGTGGCTTTTTAACAGCTCGACCATACACCTGTACAGGAATGGTCTTTTTTAGCTTGTGGTACACTTCATTTCTGTGCTTTGCTTTGTAGTTGCTTACCACCCAACATGCCAAATGTGTCTTATTCTTCAGTACGACTGAACTCTGATCCGTCTTCCTACGCAAAAGCTTTCCGTACGGCACAGGGATATCCGCGTCCGACCGGTACGACATGGTCAAGTTGAAGATCCCGGCATACCTGCTCAAATTGCCGCTGTTCTCAGGAGCTTCCAGGGACATCCAGAGCCACCTTTGTTGGTCGGTGCGAGAGAGGTTGAGTGGGAGCTTCTCTCTGTGATATTGCAGCTCTTTGTGATGAAACACTACAATATCCGCACTGGAATAGAGTGACCGGTTATCCACCAAATGACAATTGACGATCCCATAAGTCTCCAGACAGACGTCACCCTTCAGAGTGTAATTCTTGTGAAAAGGCCAGTACCACAGCAGGATGGTAATGTTCACTGTCCCACCACCACTATTCGGGATTTGAATTTCAGGCATCCTTAAAAAGCTTAACATAATACCGGTGACGATGAGGGGCATAAGGATTGGTGCTATGGTCAGCTTTTGGGTGAATCTCCAGCAACGTTTCATTTCTGTTGAGAGAAATGGGTGTCAGCATGCTCATAATTTACTTATCTGTAGAAGGGATGGAATTGCCAGCTCATCTAAGAAGATGAAATATTACAATAAAAAATACAATGTTTTTGGTAAAGTGCGTTACCACAAACCACTCCTACAGAATTTATGCACCGAGTGAGTTTCTGATTCTGTACTACAGGTTCATCCAAACCATCATTTTTATTTCATATTTAAACATACTGTATATTATTATATTTAACTCTAAGGAAAGGATTGGACCCAATCAAGTCAGTACTAAGTCTCTCACTGTGAAAGACTGCAGTACATAATAATTGAACGCATGGCATTGTTCATTGTGTGTATGATCCCAATGAAACATAACATTATGACCCCTTACAGGTGAAGTGAATAGCACTGATCATCTCTTCATCACAGGACCTGTTAGAGGGTGGGATATATTAAACAGCAGGTGAAAATTTTCCCCTCAAAGTTGGAACAGAAGGTGTAAGGAATTCAGCAAGGGCCAAATTGTGACCTGATCAGAGCATCGCCAAAACGGCACCTCTTCTGAGGTATTCCCGGTCTGCAGTGGACCAAAGAAGGAACAGTGGTAAACCGGCAACAGGGCGATGGCACATTGATAGGCTGGCCAGCGTAGTCCAACCCAACAGACGGGTTAATGCAGGTTCTGACAGAAAGGTTCTGACATAATACACATGCATCACAGTCGCAGGGCTTGTTTGGCAGCCAAAGGAGGACCAACATGATATAAGGAAGTTGGTCATAACATTATGCGTGATCGGTTTATGTAGAATATCCAACTCCATTAAATAGTATAATCTACTTTCTTGTATGAATGCTAGACAATGAAGTGTGTTCTACTGACCTGGTCTGAGAAAATTGAAGCCTCGCTGAAATGAACATAAACTTTCTCACACTGTAAACATTCTGCATGAACTGTAGATGTGAATTTACCTCAGATAGGCGGTGGCGTGTGGATCCTGCTTGAGGTTTCGAATTCTGCTGGAGGATGAGAGGTTCATGGAGAAGCGAAGTGAAAAACTGAGCTATCATACACTAACACATTGATACATCTGTAACATTTTCTGTTAACACTTCTTCTTACTACTTTACTGCTTTACCTCGACTCCCCTTCTAACTATTTCTACACCCCTTTTTAAAGAAAAAAAGAAGAAGAAAAACCACATGATGTGTGACTGTTCTTAGCCTGGACTCACCCGTTCTGCATCCGCGTGAGCCGGATGTGATCTCTGCTGTGGTGGTTGTAGTTGTGGTTTTGGTTTGTGGGTCGAGGAAGCTAAGATGTGAAACTTAACCTGCCAGTGATGCAGACTATTCTGATTGGTCTGGCTTGTAGATACATTTAGTGATAAGCAGTTCAGCGAGTTTGCCTGAAACAGGGTGTAAAGGGTTTGTAAATTAAGAGATGGGGAGTTCTGTACCAACCTTTAAGGAAGGATTAAAAGGGTTCTATTCAAAGGGTTACTTTTTAAACTACTACAGTTTTGTATTAAACTATTATAGAAAAACTATGTATAGAAAATGTTGATACAACATTTTAAAAGGAGGATGTGGTATATGTGACATTTAGTACAGTCCATCCCATAAAACTGTGGTTCCCAACCGGTGGCTCATGACCAGCAGGGGTTTTAAGTCTAATAATTCACTGCTTATTTAACAACCGAACCTCCATTGTGTACAGTTTTGCCAGATTGTGCATTATTTCATGCATTTTCAACGATGTTTGGCTGGCAACCCTGTAATCCCTGCAGCAAATTCAAAGATGAGATTTTTAGTGGTTTATTTTTATTCATTTTTAATGCTTATGGGGGTTAATTAACAAGTAGCGAATTACAAGTCTTAGTACAAAACGTACTTTAGTAAAAGAACATGTAAAATTTTCTTTTTCAAAATTGTTACTTATCACATCTGCAAATGTATAGTATGTTACAGTTATTCAGCCATAGAAAAAGAACAGTTGCAGACAGTTTTTTAAGATCCCTGGACTATCTGGATCTACACTTGCATGCATAAAGGTGTGTGAGGCTTAGTACAGGACATATATTGACTGGGAGGTACATGGCATATAGTTTAGGTTGTTCAATCATTTTGCTTACACTGGACCACTTCAGTTCTGTCTTAGATGGTACATGTTCCTACTTGTTGCTCTTCAGATTGCACAAAGTA
>JAYDZG010000014.1:3493044-3504276 GCA_034509265.1 Microcambeva bendego
TGCTACCAGGTTGATTGGAGACACTGAATTGTCCTGTAGGTACCTGCGATGGATTGGCGCCCCATCCAGGGTGTTACTGTGTGCCTTGCGCTCGTTGAAGAGCTGGGATTGGCTCCAGCACCCCTCCCCGACCTTAATTTGGATAAGCGGTTAAAGAAAAAGAACAAAGTGTTCTAGCCCACTACTCACACAGTATGATGTCCACGTTTCCCTAAATCAACCCACTCGTCCGTTAACTCCCCCCCGTCCTAAACCTCGAGTCTTGTGTGTGGTGTGCAGGAAGTGAGCGTGCAGTTTGTGATCTTGGGATTGCTGCACGTGCACCAGCGAATGATTGACCGTGAAGAGGAGACCTGTCTGTTCGTGACTCACCCCGGAGAGCTGGTCGGCCACCTGGCTGTGCTGACCGGAGAACCGCTCATCTTTAGCGTGCGCGCTCACCGTGACTGCACCTTCCTGTCCATTTCCAAAACCCACTTTTATGAGTAAGTACCATGCAAAGAAACTCTTAAGGGAAAGGCTTGTGGGGAAAGGTTCGACGGAGGGAACGGACTAGTGAAGAGAACCTGGGGAAGTCGGGTTCAAATCCGTTGTACTGAATGCATTTACATTTTCAGCATTTACAGTACAGTATACAGTTTGAGCAATGAGGGTTAAGGGCCCAACAGCAGCAACCTGGCAGTGGTGAGGTTTGAACCGGTGACCTTTGGATTACTAGTCCTGTACCGTAACAACTAGACTACAGCTGGCCCCATACATATTTACATTTATGACAAATAATTGTTCTTCTTCAGTAACCCACTACAGACCGGTTGCCATTCCCTCACCACCTCATTCACCACAATCCGGACACTTTGCCGCTCATGTCTATCGGTACATCCTGAGTTTTTTCCCGTCTAAGTATCGAACCTGCTGTGAGTTGACAGTCCTACCCACCAAGGGCTCACGGCTTAATGATATTGTGCCTACAGTCTGGGAGGGTAACAAGTTCAATGTTTGTGTAACAGGATCATGCGTGCAGAGCCCACGGTGGTGCTGAATGTAGCTCACACGGTCGTGCGCAGGATGTCCCCGTTTGTCAGGCAGATCGACTTTGCCCTCGACTGGATGGCCGTGGAAGCCGGACGCGCGGTTTACAGGTAAACGCTCGATGACCGAAAGTATGTGGACACTTGGCAGTGATAAGGATGTGACCCTACATGAAATTCCCTTTCACACATGTGTCTGTGAAGCACCTGGCCAGGTCAGGAGTACTGCTGAGGTTCGAGCTGTGTAGAGGTGGATTCAGGGCTTCACCTGTCAAACACACTAGCTTACCGCAGATGTGGTTCTGTTTTAGGGCCTAGGGTACTCGGCTACTGCACAGGTGTCGGAGGAGGGCAGTCTTGTCTCTCCTCAGTGTCATGCAGTTGGCTAATAAATTAGGACGCGATTTTGTGGAAAATTAGAGAGAAAACTACAAGAAGCATGATGTCCATATTAAATAAATACGGTCTGTTTAATTGATGTGCTTACGTGTAATGAGGTGAGATCGAATTCTTTCTCAGACAAGGCGACAGATCTGACAGCACATTCATTGTGCTGAGTGGACGCTTACGCTCCGTCATCCTCAAGGAGGACGGAAAGAAGGAGCTGACTGGAGAGTACGGCAGAGGAGATCTCATCGGTGTGGTGAGCATCATTCATCCATTCCAACATCTCCATTAAGGTTAATAACCAACGTCAGTGTTTGAGCTCACTCCAATCAGGCATAACATTATGACCATCTTCCTAATATTTTCCCGGCCCCTCTTTGCTGCCAAAACAGCCCTGTAACTCTGCTGCACCATGTATTCTGACACCTTTCTATCAAAATCACCATTACCTCTTCAGCTATCTGTGCCACACTCGCCTGTCTGTTGGATCGGACCCTACGAACCAGCCTTCGCTCCCAACGTGCATCATTGAGCCTTGGCCAGTTTAACAGTTCCTTTCTTGAGCCACTTTGGATAGATGCTTACCTCTGCAGACCAGGAACACCCCACAAGAGTTGCAGTTTTGGAGATGACCTGGTCATCCAGCCATCATAATTCGGCCCTTTAAAATTTTTCCCTGCTTCCAACATTAATTTTGAGGGTAAAATGTTCACTGTCTAATATATCCCACACACTAACAGCTGCCATGGATGCTAGATAATCGTTATTCATGTGAAAGGTCAGTGGTCATAATGTAATGCCTGGTCAGTATATGTTAGTTTATTTGGCTTAGGTGCGAGTTCTAGCTTCATTACTTTTTTGGTATCATTTTTTTGTCAATTCAATCAGGACTGTGAGGGTCAGAGAGGTTTTCTAAGCAAGTGCTTATTACTCTGGTTGTATGTTTAAGACCTTTGTGTGTCCGTGGTCCTAGAAAAGAGCAGCAAGAGTAGGCGTGAGGTAACTGCTCCTCTCCTGGGCGATCTCCTCCACAGATTGCTTTCCAGATCAGCAAGAATTTGATTGGCTGGAGCCTCGTGCGTCTCCGTGGTGACGCCCATGCTGCTAAGAATACCTGCCCGTGCCGATACCATGGTTACATGTTACAACGGTTGGCGTAGATGTTTTGTCAAAAGAATCGCAGGCTCCTTAATAGGCAGGTCCAAATTTAGTTACTCCACTGGTCATTGGCGACTCTTTTTTAAGACTTGAGGTTGACGTGACCCTGTTTATAACTCTTACAGAATCGACATGTTCTCGCCAGTGACGCCACACTTTCATTCAGATGTGTGTTTGGATTTAGTACTGTTAAAATGGAAATACCTAATGTCTGATAAAAAAGCAGTTAAAATTGGACTTCCAGTCTGCTGGGTGAGAAAGACTAGATCAATGGCGGGGTTATTAACTCTATATGAGGTGGTTGCTCAGGGCTCCTGTACAGAAAGTACTTTAACTACTTTTCTGGGACCGTGTTAGCTCAGTGGATAAGCCACTGAACTAGTAATCCGAAGGTTGCCCCACCACCACCAGGTTGCCTCTGTTGGGCCCTTGAGCAAGGCCCATAACTCTCAATTGCTTAAAAATTTGTATTCAGTTTTAATTGAATAAAAGCTTGCTGAATACCGATAAGAAGGGATTTTGTAGATAGAGTAGTGTTGATAGAGAGATAGATAGATAGATAGAGGCTGTACATTTGTGCTTTAATGAAATAGTTTCTCTCACCATGATCTGCAAATAGTTTGTTTGCATGAAGGTATCATTTAATACAAATGCAACCATCTTTGCTAATCTCCTTGGAGAAATATTTTCCTCTTCGACCGTCCTCCTCACTGTGTGTGGGAAGATCGGCTTGGGTTCTCCTGGCAGGTTTGTTACATCTCTAGGGGCTTACAGTTTTTCATCTCCCAACATGAATCATGGGCATTAATAGGTGTGCTGATATTTAAAACCTTTCGCCTGAAACCTTTTCTTTTCTTCTTTTTTTAAACCTGTAACCCTATTGGGGGAATTTCAAAATATAACAAGGAATACGGTATAGGCTAATACCTACAGACTTTGGCTGTGTCTGAGGAGGGATGATGGATGACCTACTCTGATAGCTCGCCACTTTATCGGGGATATTCGACCAGTTTAAGCAGAGTTAAAATACATTGTACGTTGGTTGTTGAAGGAAATTTCTTTCATGTGTGTACAGGTGGAGGCTTTGACTCATCAGAACAGAGCCACTACAGTGCACGCGGTTCGAGACTCTGAACTCGCCAAGCTGCCTGAAGGAGCGCTCAGTTCCATCAAGAGAAAATTCCCTCAGGTGCCCGAACCCTCAATCACTCCAGATTCTGGCACTTGAGCTCATTTACACGTCTCCTATCGTTCTCACACCGTCACTTTTTTGGGGTCTGTAGGTGGTCACACGGCTGATCCACCTGCTAGGGCAGAAGATCCTCCAGCAGGTGAACGGACCTATAACAGGTATGGCATTTTTTATATATTTATATATATATATATATATATAGGTCTTCCTGGGATCACTCAGATTAAAATATTCAGATAGGTAGATTTGATAGATTCAGCTTTATTGTCATTACTAAGTACAGCTACAGGGAACAAAATGCAGAGAGGTTTTTGTACAGACCCGTGAGGACAAAAAGAGACTTGTAGTACCAGCTTATGTTCAGGAGCATAAAGTGTCAGCAGTGATTTTTTTCTAGTGCATTACACCATGAGTCTATGTGTGTTTACCATACACTATACTGGTATGGTATCAAATTCATGATGCTTTGCACGATGCTCTGGTGGAAAACATTAATCCTAATGGTAGCAGTGTGACATGCTCACGGAACAGTCACATTTATGCTTCCAGCTCGTAATCTGGCCCTGCACACACCCGGCAGCAAATGGGACGCCGGCAATCCCGCCTCCAACCTGTCCACAGTGGCTGTGCTGCCTGTGTCAGAGGAGGTTCCATTGACCGCCTTCACCCTGGAGCTGCAGCACGCCCTCATGGCCATCGGTAAGCTCCCGACCTGCTGATTTGAATTCCTCAGGGTCCACTTATCGAGCCCGACTTGATTGCGACTGATGTTTATGTTTCAGTGCTCCATTTAAATGTAATGAGGCTCTCCTAGTGCTGCCATTTTTTACGCGCCCTCGTATCCATTCCAGTGTTTGACGCAGTTCAGTCGTTCAGCGAGGGCGTGGTCTGAAGGAGTAATGCTGGCGGGTGCTTGCTTTTCATTTTTTCTTATTTAGGTCCCACTCTGCTTCTGAATAGTGACATTATCAAACAGCGGTTGGGATCTGCAGCACTGGACAGGTTAGCCAACGCATGTCTATTTATTTTAAAAAATGTACAGGTGTGTTGTGTTTGGATCTTTTAGAGGGGGTTCATCTGTGGGGCGCTCCATGTCCAGTTATTGTGTTTACCAGTAATATGAAAGCAATTTAATTAGAATAAAATAAGGGAAAAACACTTTTTAAGGTGTATGGGTGTTTTCTAACCCGACCCATGGAGCCAAGTTGGCACAGCGGGATTTTCCACTAGCAAGCCAGCACAAGTGCCTCTCTATCTGCCGATCAGATTCCTTACATAGAGTTTAAAGACTCCACCGAGGTAGTCCGGTCAGCCTGCCCAAGCAGAAAGTTTCTAAATAACTTCTAATGTGTGTGTGGAAAAAAAGATTGCTTGCTAAAGGTAATTAGTATCTGTATTTGTAGCTGTATTTAGTATTCTTCATTTGCGTGCACATCTATAAACAGTCTCAACAATGTCTATCTTCTCCTGCTTGTCCTCCATTGTCCAGTTGATCTTCTTGTTGTTACCGGTACCAAAGTCATGATTTGTTTGTTCCTGAAGACGAGTGTGTTGATTTCCATTATTTGGATACTTTTCCTCCCCAGTGTACATGAATACAGGTTGTCGAGTTGGCTGGGCCAGCAGGAAGATATCCACCGTATCGTCCTGTACCAGACCGATAGCTCGCTCACGCCCTGGACCCAGCGCTGCATCCGCCAGGCCGACTGCATCATCATTGTAGGGCTGGGGGAGCAAGATCCTGCCGTTGGTGAGGTACAAAACTGTCCATCTTGGACACTAATACCCCGAAATAAATTCAGTGAACGTCGGTGACTGGTTACTCAGAAGTTTCCTTTTATCCGCTGTAGCGAACCCTAATTGGAGCAGCTGAAAGGATTCATCATTTGTTTTATTATCTTTTATTTATCTAAACTATGACTGCCCTTTTATCTCTGAGTTAGGTACAAAGTATTCAAAACAAGTTTGAATGAAGCCAAATTTTGTCCCTTGGTTTGATCAACCATGCGAAGCAGCAGCGCCCTCTGCTGTTTGAAACAAATATTGAATCATTTATCACGAATACAGATTTGAAACGTGTCTCATGTCAGTCGATTCTTAACTGACTCGGTGCATCGTTCCATCTCTACAAATAATTGTTTTTTTCCATGCAGTTCTCACCGTTCCTCTGGTGTAGATCAAATCTATTTCAGTGAGTGTCTATTGAGAACCAGAACCAGGTGTTCTCAGATGTGGATGGACGCCCGAAGCATAGATCGATGCTCAGACTGAGATATTACACCTCAGCTAAGAAAATTGATTTGTTTTTCAGACTGATCAAGCCCCCAGCCATTATTTTTGGGAAAAGATAAAAAGCATTGACACCAGATACGAAAAGGCAGTCCCGCTGAACTATGGAAACCGGTCATTTCCAAGCTCTGGGTGTAACACCTGACCTTTCGCTGATTTTCATGTTCAGCTGGAGCGAATGCTGGAGGGCAGTGCGGTCAGGGCTCAGAAGCAGTTGGTGCTGCTTCACCGCGAGGATGGACCTCCACCCACAGGCACCGCAGAGTGGCTCAACATGCGCAGCTGGATCTCCAGACACCTGCACCTGTCATGCCCCCGGAGGGTTTTTTCCAAGAGGAGCCTGCCCAAACTGGTTTGTGTATTAGGATTTTAACGGCATTTTACATTTTTGTTTCATTCTTGACAGGACTGGTAGTTTCATCAGGACATGACGTTATACAGTATGGAGAATTTAATGTCTCCAGTTCCCCTCACTTGCATGATTTTAGACTGTGGGAGGAAACCGGAGCACCCAGAGGAAACCCACGCGGGCACGAGGAGAACACTCAAACTCCACACAGAAAGGACCCAGACCGGCGATGAAAGCCTGGACCTTCTTGCTTTGAGCCGACAGCCCGTCCAAATTTGTAAAGCTTACAGGGTGTAATAATGTATAAGCAAGTTGCATTCTCAATAACATCCTTTCTCTTCATCCATCATTCCTTTCTATCATGTTTTATGAAGCTCCGCCTTCTCCTAAATCTAACATCTGTGTATTGTCACTACGCATCTGTGTAGCGACAAAATAAGCACCTTTAACAGACCTCTTTGTTCTACTCAGAGAGAGATGTACCAGCGAGTGTTCCAAAAGCCTGCGGATCGGCACTCGGATTTCTCCCGCCTGGCACGAGTCCTGACTGGCAATGCCATCGCCTTGGTACTGGGTGGAGGATGGGCCAGGTACTCTTAAATTACCACTCTGCTTGTCGTCAAGTCAGCAACATTTATGGCATTTAGCAGATGCTTTTATCTAGAGCGACTTCTGACAGATCAATAAGTGCTCAATAGCACCCTACTAATGAGCGACCACAGTTTAAAGAAAGTGTATGAATGAACATCATGGACGGATATGAAATGACATCCACTTGTATTGCAAAAATAGCAAAAGAAGGTTCAGTAGTTAGTATATGTGTGTGTTTCACTGCATGAATTGGGTTAAAATGCACAGTGATGAAAAGAGAATTCTAAATCTAAAATAAAATAGTGCACACAGGATGTGTGTGTATTGGGTGTCACTCTCTTCAGCAATGGAGGGTAGTATCGATAGACGGGAAGCATAAATTGTGGCAATTGCAGAGGTGCCCAATCGTCTGCATACAACTGCATGTGGAGCGAGGGAGGGCTGTCCCAATACTTTTGTCCATGTAGTGTAGCTCCATTTCAAAGCTTCAGGTACTAAATCATCTACATACCACCCTGTGTTATTTCTCAGGGGCTGCTCGCAGGTGGGTGTACTGCGAGCGCTCAGTGAAGCCGGGATCCCCGTGGACCTGGTGGGAGGCACCTCCATTGGTGCGATGATGGGCGCTCTGTATGCCGAGGAGCACAGCTACAGCAGAATGAGGATCCGAGCACGAGAGTGGGCCATGGTCAGTCCGCTCTTACATAATCCAAACACAAGCGGCGTATACTTCAACGCTTCGGCCACGTCTGATGTAACTCTCCATCAACTTTCTACCACAGGAGATGACATCGGTGTTCAAGAAGATCCTGGATCTGACCTACCCCATCACGTCCATGTTCTCAGGTGCGGCCTTCAACTCCAGCATCAACGCCGTCTTCAAGAATAAACAAATCGAGGTAGAGATGGGCTTAATTCTTCAAGCTAGATGTAGAGGTCTTAAAAAAGGGATTCATGTTGACATCACTGTCCTGTTCGGTTCTTTTTCAGGATCTCTGGATTCCTTATTTCAACATCACCACTGACATCACAGCTTCCACCATGAGAGTTCACACTGATGGTTGGTTGGCCAGCTTTTCTCATTTGCTTGTTTCAGTAAGATTAGATTAAACTATCAGCGTCATTAGAGAAGAAACACGATGCAGTCAGCGTCATTGGATAGGCTATCCAAATCTATATAAAAAATTCTGTGTTGACTAGGAGAAAAATATGAATTATTAGTAATAAACAAATAAATAAAAGTTTTATAGATCTCTAGATTTTAATGTATATCTCTCTACATCACTCAGGCTCTCTGTGGAGGTACGTTCGGGCCAGCATGTCTCTGTCTGGTTATCTTCCCCCTCTTTGTGACCCCAGAGATGGACATCTGCTCATGGATGGAGGCTACATCAACAACCTACCAGGTCTGTCCAACCTCTCCCAGCTGCAGCGTTTCTCTCCATGGTTGAGTCCGCACTTCTCAAACCTCATTCTGTCTCACGTCCCCCTCGAGAAACAGGTCTGACTCATTTCCATCTACCTCAGAACTCATATCACTAATGGGGATTCAAATCCTTGGTGGCTCAACCCATAGACCTGATTGGCTATGCTACGAAGTGGTCGATTTGTGTTTTGCCTCGGGCGCGTTACTGCTTTAGCCTCAGCGATCCTTCGATAAATGAAATTAGGTAGAGATTTAACGATTCACAAAGAGTCATTAAAAACAGATTCACGTGGGGAATGATTCAAATTGGTGATTCATTTAAGATGACTCGATGTTCACTTTAAACAGCACAGGGCACGGCTGCTATACTTTTTGGCTTAATTTTAGATTTAGATTTATTTTAGATTTAGAATACTCTTCATCAATGTGCAGTCCATGTGTTCAATATAATCTTGTGAACTAATAAAACTTATATAATGAGTAACCCATTCCTGTCCTGAATGTAAACAGAGTAAAACATGACGTCTAAACAAACATCCCTAAAAGTAGTCACAGAATAACAACCACATTTAGAATCATTCAATTGTAAGTAAATGTTTGAACTCTTTAGAGCTGCCTGCCAAGAAGTCTTCATTCTATCCGTTCCCCGAACAGTTAGCACCTGGAATCATGTTAGACGCTCACAGCTTGATGCTCCGTCATACCTCATGAGCTTTCTTTAATCCGAAGTTAGCGGTGTCCTCTTTAACCGCCTAACTTATCGATTCCTCTTCACGTCCTAGCGGATGTCGCACGCTCCATGGGAGCCAAGGTGGTGATAGCCATTGATGTGGGCAGCCAGGACGAAACCAATCTCACCAACTACGGAGACGCCCTGTCTGGCTGGTGGCTGCTATGGAAACGACTCAACCCTTTGGCAGAGAAAGTCAAAGTAAGGAGAACTCGGCCGCGTGTCGGATAAGGGTGAGACCGCCTCGATGGCTGGATATGTGAACTTGTTTTGTATGTGTGTGTGTTCAGGTGTTGAACATGGCCGAGATCCAGACCCGGTTGGCGTACGTGTGCTGCGTGAGACAGCTGGAATCGGTCAAGACCAGCGATTACTGCGAATACATCAGACCTCCCATCAACCACTACCGCACTTTGGAGTTCAGCAAGTTTGATGAGATTGCTGTGAGTGGGACTTCCCTGCATTCTTTCATTTTCAGCTAAATAAAGTTGCTTAAAGTTTGTGAACCCCTTGAAGGTCATAGTTTCATAGGCGTGGTCCCATTGCAAAGCATGATAGACACTTTCTTCACTACTTATTAACTATTCTTCTTTACTATTGCACAACAATGCTAGTATATATTGTATCTAATTATCTGTATTCATTACCCGGTTATCTCTCCACTATAGCCACCGTGCTTTACTCTGTACCACTTCTAAATGATAGTCAAAAATACTGTCAAAAATACTTATATGTATGTAACAAGCACTAATAATTTAGACATTTAGTCTACACTTCACTAACTAAGACAAATGAATGATTTAAATATTGAGGGAATTAAGAGGGGTTCACAAACTTCTGTACGGGTGGATTCAGTTAGCCAGTTTTGCATGTTCTTCGTGTCTTGGCAGGAGGTGGGCTACCAGCACGGGAAGACCGTGTTTGACGTGTGGTCCAGGAGTGGAGTGGTGGAAAAGATGCTGAAGGACCGCCGTCAGGAGGAGTTTCACAACACCCACAGCAACAACGTGAGATTTTAGATATTTATTTTTAAAAGAAATTGAAGACAGATTATGACAAACTTTCTTTTTTTATTTTTCCCTCTTAAAACATGAGATAAAACTGTATTAGATAAATAATAAATGCACTTTTATTTGTGAGGTAGGTGAAAGTACGAAAAATAAATCCTTAAAATGAATATAGATTCATAAAACATAAATGCCGCGTGAATCGATTCTTAACTGACTCGTGGATCGTTACATCCCTAGTTGTAGGGATTCTTCACTTGAGATACACAGTGCACATTTCTCATCGATACACTTGCTCTGATGTCTTCTAGCCACAATTTTGCCCTCTTAATACTCTCATTTTTCCTGCTTCTAACATCGCTGAGGACGAGATATTCACTCGCTGCCTAATAAATCTCACCTGCTAACAGGTGCCGTGATGAACAGATAATCAGTATCCTTCTCTTCACCCGTCAGTGGTCATAATGTTTTGCTGGATCAGTGTACGAACACAGGATGGGTGTCTGTCAGTGGTCTGCTAGATTTTTTTTTCATTATTATTTTAGATGGTGACTTGTCCGAATGCCTCATTCACTGACCTGGCTGAGATCGTCTCCCGTATTGAACCTGTCAAACAAGCCCTCGTGGATGGTGAGTAGAGAACAAAAGCGATTGAGACCTTTAAATATTAAATATGTTTCAAAGCACTCCCAGGTCGTCTTGATGAGACTGCTTTCAGGATCTTGGCATGAATTCCCGATGCCAGTAATAAACTGCTCAGCAAATGAAACTCGTCTGAAGGGAGAGTGAGATTTTATTTACCAAGTAAATCAAGATTTTTTCATTTTTCCCCCCCACACAGAGGAGTCGGACTATCACACGGATTACGAGGAGGAGCTGGTGGGAAGTGCTCTGTCTGATATGGAGTTTCCTGGTCAGTACAGTGAACAGACGGAGGAGGAGCTCACCGCTGATACCGTGAGGATTTTACTCACTTATTTAAAAGTCAGCTTGAAATACAGGGGTTCTTCAAAAAGTATTTAGCTTTATCCAAAGTGACTTACATAATAGTGACAGTATACAGTCTGAGCAATTC
>JAYDZG010000014.1:3523627-3536267 GCA_034509265.1 Microcambeva bendego
ATCTTGGGAAAATGTCCTGGGATCGTGTCTTCTCGAATTGGGGAACATTTGAAATCACATTTGTAAGGATATGGGTGAAATACTTTGAAGGACGTGATAATGGCTTGGTGTTGAGAGTCTTGTGGATCTAGGTTCAGTTCCCATCTCAAGTGACTGTCAAAGACAGTGTGTTGCATGTTTTTTAAATGTATAATGAAAATTGATATAGGGGCATAAATGTCATGCATTACATCGAGACAATTTGAAAATGCAAAAAAAAGAAGAAAATATTTACTTTCATTTGATTGCACACAGTTTGCACCCAAAATATTTCGTGCTTTGTCTGCTCGACTTCATTTCATTTATTACTAAACATTAAGGATGTAACAATACACTCTACCCACAATGCGATATGATTCACGATACCAGGTTCACTATAATGATTTTTTCCCTATTTTCTTAAACGAAATGAAAGGAAGACAGATTATTTGTTATTAGCTTAACAACTCAGACAGTACTTCATCAGAAACAGCCACTCAACAATATCTGATGTAACCACATGGGCAAGCGATTCCTTTGGCTAACTTTTGTCAAGCATTAAATATGGAGTTATGCCGACTTCTCTGGGCTTGGTGGAATCTAGGATGGACCATCATACAGTGTTTTTTGTGTGTGGGGTGAAAGATTTACACAAATGCAATAACATTAACTTGACTGATGTCTTTTTCTATGGAGAATTGTGGTGAGAACTTTGGAGGTAATGTTTATGACCAATGACCATTTTAAGAACAGTCAGAAATATAGTAATCGAGTACATACAGATGACTGGAATATGCAATACACCCACCCCAACACCTCAAAAATGGGATTAAATAAAATAGAAGAAATATATTAAGCAGATTTGTTTCAAATGGCCATGCAGTAGTAACTTCATCAGCTGTTTTAATAATTTATCTTCTCTTAATGCACTGCCCCAGGTGCACATTTACATTTTTCTATCGCAGTAATCACTCATTCAAAGCAGCTTTTGATCCAGTTGTTTTGTTTGATGTTGTGGAGGAAGTCCGTTTCAGATTAATAACAGTAGATGGGTGATTTTGGCCTTTGCAGTTGAGACTGCTGGGATGAGATGCAGCTGAACTGTTGTGCACCATCCTACTCTCATTTCTAATGGTACTAAACACTCAGACACGATATAATGAGTGCTTTGATCTCTGGCGAGCCCGGCTCCAGTGTGGCCTTCAGTATATTACAGAAATGTTTGCTTTTATTGGGTTTATTACACAGATTTTAGTTTATTAGGTAAGCCGGAACAAATCGGGCATTTCATTAGGTTCATTATTTGTAAGTCTATTGCCATGCAATTTCCTCAAGGGATGTTTTGCTCTTTACATTTGCTCTTTTTTTCTTTTGAATTCTATCCTTTTAGCTAAAGCTTTCATTTCTTTCACTTTCATATTTTTACCCTTTTTATTGTTGCTTTAATTGATTTATTTTTTGATTGCTTATCCTGATCACTAGTCAATCTTGGAAGACAGTGCTAGCCTAAAAGGTAAGACTGTTGTATGGTTGTGGGTTAACATCCAGACATTATTATATAGCATCTATTGGGCCCTTGAGCAAGGCCCTTAAGCTTCATGGCACCAGGTGCACTGTAGAAATCAAAACAAGCTAGAATGTCATGGTATGGTACATGTGTAAATGTATTTATGACAAATAAAGGCATTTTATCTTCCTATCAGAACAATAATAATAACATTAGTAATTATTATTATTTTATTAGTAGGACTCAAATTATTATTAGTATTACTGTATTACTATTATTATTATTACTATTATTACAATTAGTACATTTACACTTGGTTACTGTACTTTTCCACTTGAAGCAAAACTATTGCATTTTACTTTGTTAAACTTATTATCTAAAAACACATCACAGCTGAAATGTTGTACTTTCAGACTTTCAGAAGTAGAATTGTACGAGTGTATAGTAATAAAGGTTTCATTTTTATAACATTTTGATCTGAAGTGACTGGGCGTATGACCATGTGTGGAGTAAACTAGGTGTCCATGACCCATGAGCAAGGACGATTAAAAAAAACAGCTGCTTAATTATCTGGATAATGAGATGTACACCTCAGGTCTCTGAAAAAACCTTTCTTGTGAAGGCTTAGCAGCTTTGATGTTGACTTAATGATGATGAAGTGTGTATTTTCTGTTTCATGTATTATTCCTTCAGCATCACTGGGAAAGTAGGTTGGAAAGCCTAAAGCAGAATAAATAGAATTACATTATTCTTTCTCTGCAAGACTGATTTCTTGGCTGGGAAGACCCAGGGAAGATGCAGCCTTGCTTATTAAGTAAAATGCCGCCCCCCCTCCACCATCTACCTAGTCTTGTTTGCTGACAGAGCTAGGGTTTAATTTTTCTCAATGAAAATGTCAATAAGCAAAAAAAAAATGATGAAGCATGAGGCCACACATGCTCACTAAATTGGACAGGAAGGTGCTAAATAGTGTAGCACATAAAATCCATTGACTCGCGGTTGTGACACCATTACCTGGTGACAAACTGCCTCTGAAATCAATTTCAGCCCAATTCAATGTATTAAATTTCCATGCTTGAACTGGGAACAAGCCTGGGATGATAGGCATAATCTGGACTGGTGTAAAGGTCACTGAGCTCAGTCTCCTGACCAGTGTATGCATGAATGGATACATGTCAACTGTAAAATTGAAGCTAATACACCAACCAGGCACCTTTGTTGCCAAAACAACCCAGTAACTGTTATGAACTTGGCCACCCATGATCCTGTGGCCATTTACCACTGTCCCTTCCTTGAAGTACTTTAGATATTGTGACCATTGCTGATTGCAGAAAACCCCACAGGGGCTGCAGTTTTGGAGCTGCTCTGACCCAGTTTTCTAGCCATCCCAATTCAGTGTAAATAGTAAATGAAATAAAAAGCTTTTAACTTTGTGGTAATGGTTTGGGGAAGGTCTCATCCTCACCTTATAACATATAATATTCACATGAATTTGACGAACATTATTCATTATGAATGGACAGTTCTATGTTTCTAGATGAGCTGAGAAGGGCAGATCGCTACACGAATGCCTTCTTGACCTTTCAAGGGGTGCATTTAGTTGATCTGTTTGGCAGACAGAAAGTGAGCAAGGAAAAGCGGGATACCTCTCTTCAGTAATCACGCCGACGTTCTCGAGTGGGTGTTTGTGTGTCTCGAGGGCTTAAATAGGAAAAAGAAACTTAAGAGATAAACAAATACTAAAGGGCAATTCTTTCCTTTTTGTTTTCTCTAATTAGACTCACTTTTTTGCTTTACTACATAGACCACTACTCACGGCTGGTTAATTAAAGCTGAACCCATACCTAGGGTTTCTTTTTAGAACATTTTTTTATGTAAAACATAAAATTCAGGTTTCAGAGAGCTCATCTCCACAATAGTCGCACCACCCTTGTCAATCACAATCATTAATGGTTATACCATAAATGCTCTGTTATTTCATTACAACATTGAAGGCATTTTTGATGTCCTGCACTGATCACACATTTATTAAATATTTGTGCAGGTGGAAAGTAACAAATTGAGTAGTTTTTTTGAGTACTTCTAATATAAATGTACAATTTTACAACCTGTAATTTTACTTTTACTTTAAGAATGTTTTGTAATTCACTACATTTTAAATAAATTGTTGTTATTGAGTAAACATGTTGTTTCCAAAATACATTTAAACCACACTGACACCTGTACTTTTACTTAAGTATGTTTTGTACTAAGAATTGTAATTCACTACATTTTAAATAACATCTTACTGAGTTTTAAAAAGTGCTAAAAAACTGCGTCTGGGAAAAATGCTGCAGTGAATATGGTAGCCAGATGTATGCATGAAAACCGCCAATCTGGCAACAATTAATGAAGGTTATATGTCATATTACAAAATACTTTTTTATGATCTCATCATAATTAAATTATTACTTTAAATAAATTAAAGATACATTAGACTAGAAATATTTTCAACCTGCTCTTTCTATTATATTTTAATTAAGACAACTACTGTGAGATTGATTTCCACTTGTCATGTTTACAAGATACAGGAGAGACACAGTGCCATCTTCTGTATAAAGGCAACCAAGTGACGTGAAAGGATTACATTTTAAATAAGCATTTTTTCACTTGAGTGGAGGTATTTTTTCACTACTGCGTAACAGTAGTATTACTTGAGTACAATATTCTAGTTCACTTTCCACTTCTGCTGGTAGGTCAGAATGGCCATTGGGTGCTAGTACAGAAACAGCCGGTGGAGCGACCGGGCCATAAATGGAGTTTCCGGCTCAACACGCCCACCTTCTCATCCAGGATTAGCTCCGCCCCTTATACCTGTTTGAATGGGAGAGAGAGAAAGTGGGCGGGGCCTCAGTGTGTTTCTGCTTCATTCTACTAGTTGACAGCACTGCATAGTGCAGGCTGGACGCAGACAGGACGCAGGCTCGTCTGATGCTGCTTTTCGCCAGATCTGTACACAGATTGCTATTTTTGCGGGTTTTCTAAAGGCTTTTTTCTTCCTCACATCTGACGTTTTTTCCCCTCTGCAATCCTTTGTCGTGATTGTTTTGGAATGAGCCGCTTCGTGCCATCCGTCGTTTCCATGCCAGCATGGGAACCGCCGTGTCCAAACGGAGGAATCTGAGAAATGATGCGATTTCATCCGTGGCAGCAAAAGTTAGGTGAGTGCCAGCATTCATTGGGTACTGCATGGCATCCAGATCAGTCTGTTTATTATTATTATTTTTTGGCTTTTGCTTTGCTAGGAAAATCAGGACTGGAGATCTCATTGCACCAAAACGCATGACTGAATAGGTCCACCTAAATGCAGCTTTAAACTCTTAACAATCCTTATTTAATAATGCATTGTCATGGAGTGGCTGAGTTGTGCCCAAGCGTGCTAGATCTTCCAGTCTTAGACTCTGAAACGCATTCGGGACAACATGATTAATGCATATTATGACAGCACCGTGTCCTTATGTGATATCCTATTACCATTGAGTGGTGACCACATCTTACCGCTGATGATTCAGAAAAGCAGTAGAACAATTAGTTGAATTGGTTAGTAAGTAGATGAGTAGTGTCCAGTGGTACCAGATCTGTACAGCTTTTAATAAATGCCTTATCCATCATCGTTATAAAAGAAGCTCATCTTTGTTCGGTCATCAAATATTTTATCTGATACAGGGCAGATCAAGTAAATGTAGATTTTATTCCTAAATACATTGGCACACCATAGTTAGAACATATAATTATGAATAAAACGTCATGTTGTCTTTATGGAATAATATAATGGCACTATAATGAGTGGTGGTGTCACATCTGGCAATCTTTGATGCTTAGCATGTGATATTTCATTAAAGACCCTGCAATATAATTGATTGAAATAATGTAACTTCAATTTTCGAATAATATAATACAAGATAATATAATCAAGTGGCTATTTAGTGCCAAGTGCTTCCCACTGGTGCTATGTATCACAGCATTTAATCCTGAAACGCACTGGCATTGGCAGCCTGGTTGTCTTACAGTGCAGAATAAAATACCAAATTGACCTCAGTGAATAATCAGATGTTAATGAGTGGTGCCCAGTGGTGCCACATATTACAGCCTTTCATTTTTGAAAGCTGAAGGACGTTGTGAATGCATATTATATTTAATATGTTTATTACAAATAAGGCTAGTGTCCTTTTGTACTGACTATTGATGACACAAAACCTTTCAAAGCATATAATGTAATATTTAAGATAGTCTTATGTTAGGGAATACTGTTATTCATGACATATGCCCAGTGATGCCATATAACAACCATTCTAAACATAAATAAAAATAATATTTATATTTTACCAGTGTATCCATTTTAATAATGTAACATCACTGTAATATAATGGATAATATTGTATGACAGTGTGAGGCCTAGTGATGCTATTTCACCGGGGCATTGCAGTTAATGCATAATATTTAACAATGCCACCCTAAATTAAACAAACAAAATGCCCACTGAGGTAAGTGTGATACCCAATGACCCTTGCTGTTAGATATAACTCAAATGCTAACCGTCATTTAGTGTAACATTTTACCTGTTGACCTGTTACATGCTTCCAGATGGCACACTAGAGCTTCTCTGTTTTACAATGTCACTAAATTGGCACTGTGTAACATATGACAATCCTGCAGATCACTATAAGCGTTCATTGAGTTCACGTTCCGTACCTTGGCTTATAATGTGGCATTAATGATCATCAGGTGGAAAGACAAATGGCGATTGATCAGTCAATGAGAGGTCTGAGTGACTTCATTTATGCGCACACACAGGACAGCCTTGTGATTTATTTACACAAGATAATAAATCTGTCACTCTGGCCTTCCTACTGGCTAATCATCCGTCGCATGCAATTCATCGTCCTTCGCTTACGTCTTACAACTGTCGTGCTCCTTGTCGTTTGAGTGCATGTGGCGAAGCAGAGGTCGCAGACGTAACCTTGGTACCGTCCGACACCCTTGAGAATCGGTATGATCCAGGGTAGACGGAAATCACCGCCATCCGAAGGGACCGACGCTCTGTTTAGTATGCAGGACGGACATGTGCACATAGCTCTGCATACTGATGCCGTGTGCAGAGAATCCACGGTAGGTCGAGCACCCGGACACTCCTAGGGGTCCGGGCACGGCTCAGACATGGTTATATCAGTGCAGAAATGAGCAGTGTGTTTTCTTTGAAAGTGAATCATTAGGTTGGGAGTACGTCTGTGCCTGGAGGGTGGTTTATTAGGATCAGTGACTTGAGCGGAGTGAGAATTTATTTATATCCAGTAAAGTATGACAATAAGCAGAGATATTCATATGTAAAATACACTGTGCCTAATGTTCTTCTTATGCAGTGGTCAGTCTCTGTCAAAAGTGGTGGTAAAGCGGCGACAAGGCCAAGGCTCACTGATACATATAGAGGGATCAGATTGCTGAAGAAGTGATGCTGGTACTGATAGAAAAATGTAAGAATACACCGTGCATAATGTTTTTTTTTTTTGCGTATGGGGCTGCAAAGGGAGGACCAACACAATTTTAGGAAGGTGGTCATAATGCCTGGTCGGTGTGAGTTCAGGAACCAAGGTACATTTGCCCCCTTTCAACTCAAAAGTTCAATCAATGGCTAAGACCTTTGGTACCCAGACCTGTTGTTGCTTCCAGAGACGTTCAGAATGTAACAGTGAGACCTACAGCCAAAAAAATGACTTTACCCATGCCATGTGCACAGTAACAAGCAACAGAAATATCTGTCTCAGAGGATGCATGCATTTAGCTTTTACTGCATGCTCTAGACACCACACTTCTATTTTTGTTCCTTTTACATATTAAACAGATCAAAGGTTTTATGGAAAGGTTCAGTCGGGTGATTATTTTTCTCCCGTCGGTTCTAAGGGGCTGTAGATGTTCCTTGTGTTTGGTAATTTGATGGCTCTGAGTCACTCGGCTACAACGAATGTTCTTCAGAAGCCCAGCACCACTTCGTCTATCTCCCACTGGTCATAAATCTTCCCTTTTTATCTTCCATCTCGCTTTACTGACTCTGCTTGGTACAAAAATGATTTCTTAGCAGTACAGCTTTCTCTTTTGTAGCTTTTAGTAGGGGTACTATTGGGTGCTACAGGTTTTACAGGAAATCCCACTTCCACTCCCACTGGGTTGGTTCGTTCCCAGTCAGATGGGAACTTTTGAAAATCTGAGCAATCAGTGTGAGGCATATATCTGGATTTGAATAATTGTTCATCCAACTATTGTATGAAGTCCATTATGCAAAAAATACATGATATACCTTTGGTTTTGGGGAGCGCATTTACTGTTCCATCATGAGTGTACATCAATAGTAATTATCTAAGAGTAAGAGTATCTACTCGGGGGGCAGTGAGCACATATGCCCGGAGTGGTGGGCAGCCACAGCCACGGCACCGGGTAGCAGTTAGGGGTCGAGTGCCTTGCTCTAGGAAACTTCGCTCATGACCTGTTGGCTCCAGGAATCCGAATCCCTGTTCTATAAGCACCAGGCCACGGCTGATTCACCATTTGTTCCAACAGCACAATAATATCATATTGTCATGTTTTACAGAATGTCTTTAGTGTCACTGGCTGCCACACTTCCCCAATAAGCCAGTACACACACCTTAAAAAGTGTGAAAGCTCTTGGTCTGGTGTCCACATACTTTTGGGTACTGTGGGGTAAAGCCAACCATTTTTTCCAACAGTGCAGGGATATTAACGGTTCTTATTTTCTTTAATTAGCTGGTTCTTCGTGCGTCATGTTTGCACATTGCACTTGGCTTTGTACTGTACTAGGCATTCTCTCAATCTGCTTCCTTGAATGGTTTTCCAACAGTCATTAAGAAGGTGCTGAACACTTGTTGACTGCATTGCCTAAACTCTGAGGTCCAACTCATCCCAAACCATCTCAGTTGGGCTTAGGTCAGGAGGTTATGGTGGCCAGGTCATCTGCTCTTTCTTAATCAAACAGCACTTACCTCCCACAGTCTATGTTGCACCAAGTTCAGTATCACAAGCGGTACAGGGTACAAGCCGGGCAAACGCTC
The DNA here is from genome assembly GCA_034509265.1 of Microcambeva bendego. Taxonomy (NCBI): domain Eukaryota; kingdom Metazoa; phylum Chordata; class Actinopteri; order Siluriformes; family Trichomycteridae; genus Microcambeva; species Microcambeva bendego. Next base: position 3,532,253 of record JAYDZG010000014.1, read on the forward strand.
AGGAGAAGATGCTAGTCCATTTAGGTCATTTCCTTCATCAAACATTGTCACTCCATAACATCTAGAAAAATTTAAAAGAAGATAGTACACATACTGTCATGTTTTTGGAGACACACATGAAAAGAACATGACAACTTGACAGCAGCACCCAGATAGAAATATAAAGGTATATTTGTCTAAATTCCCTCTTGGTGTGAGGAACAACATTTAGGAACCGTTAACAATCTTCTCCCAGAGCTATCATGGCTAATAATATTTCTCCTGACTAGATCTCAAGAAACAAGTGTGGTTTGGAGATCTATTTGCATACAAATGACCCCAAGGGTACTTAAACCCCCTTACTGATCCTTCTTCTATCATTTCAAGCCTGATTCCAGCACGCCAGGGCTGAGTCATCTCCGAGGATCTCTTGCGCTCCACAAAAGCTTGTGACGCACTTGTGCATATATTCACGTGTTTTGCAGGGAGCTGTAATTTCTTTTTAGCCCAGCCAGAAAATATAATCATAAGGGTGAAACAAAGGCCGCGGGACGTAGGCAGGATGTGTTTATAAATGTGAAGATTTTGGCTTGGATGGAAAACGAGGGGAAAAACGTTTGGAGATAACGTTTCTGCTCCTTTAATGCACTTATGCTTTTGAACCACTCTGTAACCTCTCCTGTGTTTCACACTTTTTTCCTCCCAATCCAATTATTTCAAACTCCCTGTGGCAATTCGGCTGCACGCCAAGCTCCCGTGCTGGCTGAGGAGAGCCGTGGACTATCACATAATCTGTGTTTTTGTGCGCAGATATTTTTTTCACCTTCCGTTGGTGGATTCTCACAGCAGGCCTATGGAGAGACATGCTATGCCACCTGTAATTTGTCCACCACTTATCTTGGCAGCGGGAATGAAACCTATTAAGTCGAGGGCTAGAGCGTTCTGTGCTGGTGGGGTAGCGTATTAGACCTCTGTGCCACCACAGCACCCTAAACCCAATGCTCTAGCCCCACCCTGCTGAACACCCTGTACTTCCTCTTTCAACAGTCCACAGGACCCGAAAGCTTATTAAGGTGTCATACAAGCTTTTGTGTTCTGGGTATGAATCCATTTTTTCAGATCTTCTCTGAACATGACTAGAAATGTCCCACACTGGTCGAAAGAGCATGACCAAGAACTTTCAGATACTACCTTGACCCCATAATTCCCCAATTCAACCCAACTGAGCATCTGTGGGTCTGCATTGATGTTCGTGCTCGCTCTATGGATCCTCCCCAACATCCCTTCCAGAAGCTGAGGGATTGTACTGCTGAGTGATTCCTGTGATGATCTCCTGGGACCTTATTAAGTCAGTTCCAAGTTTTTTTAGCTGCTTTGGTCAATCTGGATAATTACAATTGCTATCAATTGAGGGGTTGGGACCTTGTTTAAGGGCCCAAGCTGACAATGGGGGAGTAAACAGGTGACCTTTTAAGTTCTAATTCACCAGACAATGACTTTTTTTGCACATCTTATTCCAAAGCCAATGTGTTATCATAGCTGCTTCAACAGTTTCCCCTCTTATACATGTATAATATTCAATGCAAACAGACTACAATCCATGAAACTGCCACATGTCAGTGGTGGGGCTTAATACATTGCGATTTCACGGGCCTTGTTTGATGGAAATGGTAGGGCTTAATCTCATTCCAAAACCATTTGAATTCATATAGGGTTGTCATCTTTGCTGCTTTAACAGCCTCCACTCTTATTTATCTTTGGCATGTAACAGAGACAGAATACAATCAGAGCAAGTGAGGCTTGGTGTCAATGATGGGGCTGGAACCACTGAGTCTTTGAGGCTTTCAATTTGTCCTGATTACAAATTATATTACATCAGCTAAGAAATGTGACTAGAACCCAATGAATAAGTATCTTTGCGAATACCTTTGCTCAAACGGTGTGTTTATTAAATATTGCGAGGATAAACAGCTCATAAATGAATCCCACGCTGGTGTAGATCTTCTCCACGTAAAAGCTTTGAACTCCCGGTGGTGAAGATTAGAGGTTGTGCTGTAATTAGTCTCCCGGAATGAAACGACACACTTTTCAGGATGAATCTGACACCATGATTACACCCCTGACACTGTTACTATTGTGTATGTAGGTGTGTGCACATGTGTATGTGCTCATGTTAGTGAGGGAGGGTTCCAGATGGCAGTGGCGAGGAGCTATCGTCCTCAGAGGTTTTGAAATTTTAATTGGTGGTCTGTTCCGCACAAAAGGTCCCAAATGCTTTGTAAGCAGTTCCTCCTCAGATCTCAGAGTTTGGCTGAGGCTGTTAAGTGTCCACAGGGTGTTTTTTAAAATCCTAGGTTTAAAATAAACTCATCTGATGAGGAACCCATCCGCTGCTGAGGATCCAGATTGCGTACGAGGATGGTATATTTGCTTTTTCCGAACCCCTTGCAACACGTACGCTTGGAAAGTCCACATGAGCCACGCCTCACATACTTGACAGCTCATCCACTCTTCTGTATCTCTACTTATGTATTATTAACATTGTCATTCACAGGCGGCAGGGCGTCTTGTTGAGCTTAGTCAAAAGTCACAGCTTTTAATATCGAGACAAGCTAGTTTGGACTTAAACAACTTTAAACAAAAATAATTGTACAGTAGGCTCATTCTAAAAGCTACAATGTTAAAGTTAAAGTTAAACACATAAATTATTTTGTGTCCAGTTAAACACATAAATTATTTTGAAGTATTTCTATTTTTAATTTAGTGTAGACTATTTGTTGGGCCACACGCACAGAGCCCCTGTGACACTTTGGTATGTCAGCGACGCTAATGATTGGAGCCTTGGTGGGTAGCATCGTCACTGCTACTCACTACATTACAAGCCAAAAGTATGTAGACACGGGTTGGGTAAAGTTGGGTGTGTAGAGAGTAAATACCTCCTATGGCTGGACCATGGCTTGGTGGGTCGCACTCTCACTCACAGCAAGAAGGTCCTGGGTTTGATCTCTAGGTGGGATATCAGATGTGCATTTATGTGTGTGTGTGTGTGTGTGTGTTGGCCACCTATCCAGGGTATTTACTGTTTTTTGCCCAGTGAATTGTACCCTGGTATCTATCTGGTATGTTGTCTAATTATTGTGTGTCAGATGGCTGGTTGTTTGGACTGAGGGTGGCACAGAGGCTCAGTGGGTAGCTTGGTGGGTATTTCCTGGGTTCGAGCCACAGTTGCCAGGTTGCCAGACACCTGCACCAAACCCACTGGTGGAAACTAAATAGCGGTGTGAGAAGCAACAGTTTAAGTCGGCACACACACGCACACACACGTTCTGTGCTGCTATGCCGTCGTCCCCGCTGAATGAAAGCTTATTTTAATCCGCATATGTTGTTTGGCTGGCACAGGGACTGGCGCCGGGCCCCCGTGAGTCATCGCTCTGTGAGAAGCTGCTCTGCATCAAAACATTGTAGGAGACCCAACAGGAAGAAGCGAATAAGAGAACACGTTTAAAATGAATAGCCTTATAAAGACGACAGTGCCATCCCTTTCGACACTCATGTTTTAAAATTACAACCTCCTCCAGAGAAGCTGTCACCCCACCGGGAATCCCCCATACCAGCGAGTCCTCGCCTCGGGCTTTCTAACACAATGTCCTGAAATGTGACGGCTTCCTTTTTTATCTGGCACTTTGCCGTGACACGCGTGATTCCAGCCCACACAGGTCGGACTTTTTTCACGCCCATAATGATCATTCGAATGCACGTTGCTTATAATGAGGGTGTTGAGATGTGTGTGTGTGTGTGTGTGTGTGTGTGTGTGTGTGTGTGTGTGTGTTTGTGTGCGTGTGTGTGTGTGTGGTGTTCAATCCAGAAACCCACACGGACACAATGAGAACATGCACAATCCACCTAGGGATCGAACTCACGACCTTTGTGCTATGAGGTGCACCGAGCCAGGACACAGGACACACACACACACACACACACACACACACACACACACATTCATACAGAGAGGGGACAGTTTGTGTTAAATTAAGTT
>JAYDZG010000014.1:3538629-3561601 GCA_034509265.1 Microcambeva bendego
AAGAGAACATGTTAAGCTTCCAAACTGCCACCACGACCATGCAGGCGTAAGCAACCCCACCCACTGAGCTCATTAGTTATCAACATTATTAACATTATATGATATGAGGATATGATGAAAGTGGTGTAGCAGTAAAATAACAGAACGTTCCACTGCTAGCTGCCAGCTGCTAGCTGATTGGGATGATTGAGTGTGTAAAAAAAGTGCTTCATTATAAAAAAAACCTACTAGGCTACCACTGTCCCTAATTATTAGTTAGGTTCTAAGGAAAATCTGCTGGAAAACCTGTACATAAAATACATGGTGGCACACACATAATCATCTATCTGAGTAAAAATATTCACATCGCCACCAAATATAAAACAAAACATGACACAACTACGTGATTACACACACAAAATCCTCTATCAAAGCAAAAATATTCACATCCCCATTGAATACATACATATCACAAATCTCACCAAAAGAACTGAAGTATTTACCTCTCCAAATATGCTAACACTGATGAGCTGTGCCCACACCTCTAGTTTGTCTGCTTTTTGACCATAAAATATGGTCAAATATGATAAATATTAACCAGCGTGCATAGCAGCTGAATGAGCAGTGACCCCCAGGACAGATGGCCTTATGCGCTCGGCTCTCCGTGACATTCACACGCTCACACCACCGTGACTCAGAGATTTTACACGTACATGCACAAACACCCCACACACTAAAACACACATCACACACACTTAACAGTTACGGATGGCCTTACTAACTCACTTGTTTCTTCTTTCTCCACATCATGTGCTGTTCTGCAGGATATCGTGAGTAAAATCTTCATTTTTAACTCAAATTAACACAATTACATTTCATCTACATATATCTATCCAAGAACCTGTGCATACCTTGCCAGGGTCATAAATCATTCAGACCCATCTCACTCTCTATCTAACTGTTACATTTACAATTACAGTCAGAGCAATTGAGGGTTAAGGGCCTCGATCAAGCGCCCAACAACAGCAACCTGGCCGGGGTGGTACTTGAACCAATAACCTTCTGATTACTAGCCCAGAATCTTAACCCCTAGGCTACGGCTTGCCCTATTCCTGCTACATTTGCTGAGTCAGGCAGACTTAGACAGTTTAGCTAGTGTGAGTTTGTGCGGGCAGGTTTTTTATTCCTACATACAAGTTTACACACATAATCACCCATCTGATCAAAAGCATCACATCCCCCCTAAAATACAGACTATATACATACATGCAGCAAGAAGGTCCAGGGTTCGATTAACCGGCTGGACTGGTATAGGTCCTTTCTGTGTTGAATTTGCATGTTCTCCCCATGTCTGTGTGGGTTTCCTCAATATCCTCTTACAGTCCAAAAATGTGCAGTCAGGTTATTGGAGAACAATAATTTTATATCAAATATTACAATAAACTTTAAGCCAGAAATTCTAAAGAATTACATTTATCCAAATTCAACTTATTGAAGAAGCGGAAATTTTTAATTTAATTTACAAAATTCGAGATGTCGGCAGCATTCATGTTGACGTGGATGATAACTACACAGATTCTCAATTTAAAAGTTCATTCACCGGAATGCAATGCTTCATCGTCTTTCCCATGGTAACAGTTCAGCAGGAAATAGCTTTTTTCTCTTGAGAAAATCTGTCATCGTTGTGCCAAAGGATATAAATAAATAGAAACAAGTCTTAGATTTTACATTGCTGTGATAGCTAATAAATGCACTATATGGCTGAAAAAGTCAAGAGATTTGACACTTGAGATTTGGGTATCTCATTCTAAAACCAGGGGCATTAAAAGAACTCCAACAGCTCATTTACCAGCCTCCAGTCTTCCGAAATGATTTTCCACAAGATTTGAGACTGTGTCTGGCTGAATTTGTGATCATTAAATCATGAGAGCATGATCTTAGGTCTCTGATGTTGGAGAAGAAATCCTCTCCCCTGACTGTCTATGGTCCAGGCTATTTAAATTTATCTATGCCATAGAACTAAAAATTGATTTATGCTTGAGGTCACAGTTAAAGCAAAAATAAAGCAATTTGGATTTAAACCTACAACCTTCTGATTAATAGCCCAAATCTCTACCCACTAGACTTCCACTGTAGGCGACAAAGGTTCTCCTGGTGTCCTGAGTGGGATTCCTTCAGGTGCTCTGTGTGTGTGTGTGTGTGTGTGTGTGTGTGTGTGTGTGTGTTATGTATGTATGTATGAGTGAATGTGTGACTGTCGACCAGCCTGGAGTGTTTCCAATATATTAGACCCATCAAGACCCATGCTGTCACTCAATAGAATGGGTGTCCACATACTTTTGTGCTTTCACTCATTAGAATTGGTGTCCACATACTATTGACTTTATAATGTTGTATTCATTTTCAAAAACTTTAATCTTTTTAATCACACATTCTGAAGGACCTAAACTAGTAAACTTAACTAAACTAGTCCATAAAATAAAGACCAGGCATCTACCACATGATTGGATTTTCTGTGTGACTCTTAACCAGCCTCGGCCTGTACAAATAAATATTATGAAAAGCAATTTCTGTAGACGTAATAGGAACGGAGAGAATGAATTCTCATTCGTGCAGTGACGGCCACGGGTGATTTGCGGGGAGAGAGTGGAAGAACGCGCAGAGATCATTTATTCAGGGTGGAAGAGAAAAGAGAGAGAAGTGAAAATGAGACGTGAACCGACGGCGCCTTGTTCACACGCCCATGCCACCCAACACTGTGAGGAAATGTGTCCAGATGGTAGGATGGAATAAAAAAATCATGTGCAAGATGGGCTTGATGAAAGCAGGGCTGGAGTAAAATGTCCTCTAGTTTAAACCCATACAAACATATAACATACGCTTTGGTCATTTTTGGGTATTTCTTTCTATCATAATACATTTATTATTATTATTATTATTATTAATGATAATAATAATAATAATTTATTGTATTTATTTTTTGTTAAAGCATTTTCTCCCCGATTGCTTCATGCTTTCTCTCTACTAATGCCAACCCCCATGCAGACTGAGAAGAATGAAAGCTTACCCACACGCCCTCCAACATTCCTTATGCATTTTTCACCTACACTTTGATGAGCTAGGAGACACTCCCTGATCTGTCCAGTTGCTATCATCAAGCAGAGGTCATGACAGGGACCCTATCCTATTGCTCAGCCCAGCCAGCAGGCAGAATACATGATATATAATACGATATATTTGGGTTCCCAGGTCTGGTGTTCAGATGTCACCCAGCCGACCGGTAGCAGAGATGAGATTCAAACCGAGATAAATATTCACTTGTGGGCCTCTGCATTACAGTTTTTTTTTTCATTTTTGTTTTCAACAATAACAAACTCACCTGAAAGTAAAAATTGGAACAGGTAGAGAAATTGTATCTCAAAACAAAGTGTGATAAGAATCAAGACGAAGGACAAAATTGGAAATAAAAGTGGGCAAAAATCGCATCAAACCAGAAGGAATTTGTGGGGAAACGCCAGAGAATCATCGTTCAGTGCTGGTGGGGGAGAAGATTTCCTTCTATCTCAACATTTTCTCCCACTCGGCCCTTTTATCTCCTAATTAGCCAGATAATACAAGTCTGTGATGTTCAAGGGAAGATGCAGCAAAAAAAAGCACAACAAGAGAAAGGGATCACCGAGTTCTCATACTCTCTGTCCTCCAAAAGTCCCCCTCAGACCCCTCCACTCACCACTCATTACTCATCACCTCAACATAGCTCCCTCTCTTGCTCATCTCATTAGTCTGGAATGGGGCATAAATACCCTGGATATAGTGATAATCAATTGCAAGCTATCAGCCAAATCCCTCCTCAGATTGAGCCAATCATGTCTGTGTAAACATCTGGCCAGTCCATTTGAACCCGGATCTCAGAGGTGGAACACTGTAATAGATGGATGAACCATTCAGCACCCCAGTCTATTTATTTTAAAATAAATCCAAGGGGCAAATAGAATGATGCGGTCTATTAGAGACTGAGTAGGGCAGTTATGGGGTTGCCAAGAATGTGGATTTTCAACTTCTAGGGGATAAATCAAAAGAAGGATTCACTAAAAGCTTTCAACATGTGGTACGAGTATATGTCCAGGTGCGATAGAAATTTTACACGCATGTCTAATGTTATCCGGCTCGATCTAGCAAAGGTAAAAATAGTGCAAACAAAGGAAACATTGATAGTGATAAGACCAAAGTACCTGCGCTTGACCAGACTCTCCTCACTTTTCTCTTCTGTGTGTGTCTTTCTTTTCCCATGGATGTCTGTACAGAAATTTCCGGAAGCACCTCAGGATGGTGGGAAGCAGAAGGATGAAGGCTCAGAGTGAGTCCGAGCATACGTGTGCGTGTGTGTGTAATGAGGACATATGGGGATTCATTACCTACTGCATGGCGTGACTGTTGCGCGACTGCATGCATGCATGTGTGGGTATGTGCACTGGGATGCGAGGGTGCAGAGGTGGACCGTGTGTGTGTGTGTGTGTGTGTGTGTGTGTGTGTGTGCGTGTGTGGGGTGTCCTGGCTGATAGGTGATGGTTAAGATAATGAATAGCCATGAGCGCCTGGTGCTGCTGAGAGAATGAATGAAGATGGTTATTTGGGAACTGTACTGGTTGTAGGGTTAGGGTTTGTAGGCGGTGAAGAGTGTGGCTGGCGGCCCAGGCGTCACGTCGTGTGACAGATGTTACGCTGGCACAGTGGGAGTGTGTTGGAGAAACAGTGAGCGAGAGGGAATGTGTGTGTGATCATCTCTTCACCTCCGTTAGCCTTTGCAGAGCGCAGGGCGAAGAGCTTCAACCGCTCCTGGAGCGACCCGACCCCCGTCAAGCAAGACTCGCTTCCCGACTCAAAAGACAGTGAGTCAACCTGTTAACCCACCCCTGCACCCCAGCACACCGTCCACTGTACAGCACTGAGAAAAAGGCATTGATCTATTCTGTTATTGATTGTCAAACTGAATTCTTTTAGCCATATTTAAAATCAGGACGCCACAGGAAAACAGATAATAAATAAATAATAAAGATATATAATTTTGAATCTTACTGCCATAAGATTGGGAGAAGATTTTTCAAGCAACCCACATTTTGTCCATAATTTGTATTTAACTTATAAATATTTAAGCATTTAATCTTTTTTATTAATATTATCATTTAATTTGTATTTTTTTACTCTGGGTTTGGGTGTAGTTAATATAAAGAGGATCCACTAAAGGCTTTACAAGCAGTAGTGGGCCATAAGAATTCGCAAGTTCCAAAAGAAGAACTCCTTCACCAACTACCGGACATAATATTGTGAAAAGATTTTTAAAATAGAGAGAAATAATGATCAGGGGAAGATGAAACCATTGTTGAATGTCCTTCGAGCTCTCAGACTCCTGTCATGCTGAGTTGGTTAATCACTGAGAATAGTTGACATCATGGTATTGACATAAAATCTGTCTGATCGAGTACAGGGGGGCTTCATTTTTGCAATAGGGATATAGGTGTTGGGTATATTTGTTCCTTAACTTTATGATATATGTTTATGTATAAATAATTTAATTGAACACAAATGCAATACATAGCCTATCAGTAAGGCAGCAATTAATTCTTCACAGCATTGTACACGCACACACACACAAACACAGACACACACACACATGCTTTAAGCACAATAGGCATTAGCAAAAGAACACAGTGTCCTGTAACAATATGTGTGTTTTCACACTCGTCGTGGTCGTGAACGCTTGAGCAGCTGTCAGACATTTTTCCACCTCTGCTCTGTTTTTTCTCTCATGCGGCTCACATGCTCCTTATTCTCCCTGATTGGCTGGTCATTATCTAAACAGGGGTGTTGAGTGTCTTCAAAATACTGCGTAAATAAAAAGAATACAACTAGATGATGAAATGATACACTGTATGACACGACAAGCACCTATTTATAAGGTGCTGCAAAATAAAAATTCAATTATTCTCATTTTAAAATTTCAACCTGGAATAAAACTAAGAGAGAAAGTCAATAAAACGAACAAACCCAATAAAAACAATATAATACAAAATAGTTTCTTTGTGCCTGTCAAGAGTCTAGTGGCAGCATTCTGAACCAGCTGCAGGTCGTGACAAGCTGGACTGACTGAGACCAATCTAGAGGGAATTGCAGTAATTAAGGCTGGAAGAAATAAATGCATGAATGACAGTTTCCAGGTCCCACTGGGACAAGATAAGTTTTAGTTTTACAATATTTCTGAGATGGAAAAAGCTGCCACGAACAACACTATTGATTTGCTTCTCAAATGTGAGAGCAGAATCAAATATGACACCAAGATGTTTTGCATGTGTATGTACATTCCTAGATAACAGTCCCAGATCATCTACTATAGTACTGATACATGGGCGGTTTCCACAGACAGTGATGTCAGTTTGGTCTTGATTTATTTGAAGTCTCTCAGAGAGTTTGCAGTGAGGTCTAGCGATCTATTATCTCCTGCCTTAAGTGGAATGTACAGTGGGTATCATCAGCATAGCAATGATTATACCCTTGGAAGATGGAGCCAGATCGGAGCAGGTACAGGGAAAATAAAATAGGTCCTAAAATGGATCCCTGGGAGACAACATGGGTCAATTGTGCAGTGGAAGAAGAAAAATGTCCCATCTTTAAACAGAAGGTTCAGTTTTCCAGGTAGGAACCTATCCAATATGTTGTGGGCACTTAAAAAGCAGAAAGTTGAGAAATAAAAAACCTTCTCTACAACGTTTGACAAAAAGGAATTTTTGAGATTGGTCTAAAATTGTATAAAACCATTTGGTCCAGATCTAACTCAACAACGGCATGCTTAAAACAAGATTGGGCAGTACCACTGGCAAGGCCGCTGTTCACTATAGATAAAATACTGTGTCCAACAGACTACGGCACATCTCTAAATAATTTTGTGTGAAATACATCCAAGAAAAAAGTGGTTAGCTTCAAATCCAGAATAAAATCAGTTAAGTTGGTCATTGATACAGGATAAAACTGAGTAAAATTAGCAGTTTAAGCAGTTCAGAAGGATCATAACTTGAGGGACCAGTGTTCGCTTTATCTCTACAAGACTTAACTTAAAATCTTCAAAAAAATTTACCAGACAGTGAGCTGGTTGGACATCCTATTCCGAAGTCATCTCCATTCCATTTCATCACAATATACCATTATTTGTCATACATAACATACATATACATGTATAAACAGCAATATTTGCATATCCCAGCTTGTTCAGCCATTGTACGATGCCCCCGGAGCAGACCAGGTTAAGGGCCTTGTTCAAGGGCCCATCAGTGGCTGAATGGCAGAGATAGTATTTGAACTCTCAACCTTTCAGTTAGTAGTCCAAGAATAAACTCATATTTTATGGATTTTTGGTTTGTGTACTGGGGCGTAGTCATGCCGAAATAAAATAAATGGCTTTCCCCAAACTGTTGCCAATTATTTTAAATAATAACCCCTTGGCAATGACGATTAAAACACTTGAAATAATACCATACGTTTGGACATAAAGTGTATTTTAAAATATAGTGGCACTGGACTAGTACTCAGAAGCTCACTGGTTCAAATCTCTGCCAGGTTTCCATTGTTGGGCCCTTGAGCAGGGCCCTTAACCCTCAGTTGCTCAGACTATATACACTGTCTGTATACAGTGCACACACATAGTACACAGTACACAAACTACACACACTGTAAATAGTACACACACTTGTGTTTCCCTTGCTCTCGACTTCGACCCTGTCTGTTCGTCTTCTCCTGAGTGGGGGGTCTGTCTGCAAATCTGTGTTCCTCCCTCCCTCTCACTGTGAGTATGTGTCCCAGCTGGAGTGTTTGGGTTTGTGTGTGTGTGTGTGTTTGAGTGTGTGAGTGAGTGTGTTCTGTAGATTTCCGTGTCAGCATGTGACGTCCTATGAGTGTGGTTTGTACTCGTTTCGTGTCTCTGTGTGCTGCCTACGCTGTTTTGGGGGATCTGTGGGAAGAGGGAGCTGTCTGATTGTCTCATTATCTGAATGTTTCTTTCTCTGTCGTGCTTTCTTTCCTCCTGTCAGGTTTTGCAAGCTTTTAAAGTAACTAAACTCAATCGGCTCCTTGTACTGTCAGGGGCGACACGGTGGCTAAGTGGGTAGCGCTGTCGCCTCACAGCAAGAAGGTTCTTGGTTCGATCCCCAAGATGTACATGACCAGACATAACATTATGACCACTGACAGGTGAAGAGAATAGCACTGATTATCTCACTGATTCATCACGGCATGTTAGTAAGTGGGATATATTACACAGCAGTATATCCTTAAAGACCTTAAAGAAAAACAGGGCAGATTGTGTTGACTGGATGACTTGGTCACAGCATCACCAAACAGCTTTGTGTGATGTTCCCGGTCTAAAGTGGTCAGTATCTAGAGCAGTAAACTGGCACCAGGCTCATGGGTGGCCAAGGCTCACTGATGCATGTGGAGAGCAAAGAAGGTCTGTGTCAGAACACACAGTGCATCACAATGACAGGGCTGTTTTTCCAGCAACACAATATTAGGAAGGTGGTCATAATGTTACGCCTGATCTTTAATTTAGTCCTAATTATTGAGTTCAGGTATTTAAGCCACACCCATTCATAACCGGTGGTTAAAATGAATGATAAATAATTTATCAAACTGTTTTAATGATGGTAAAATTCAAGGTTAATGAAGCTATTATGTTACAAGGTTATTTTAGAGGGACTTCACAGAGCCCTGTTATGCACCTCTGAGAAACTGTAACCGCCGTGTGCAGCACAGACAGACCTAAACAAAATGCCTGCAGCGTAAACAAAATGAAATTGAAGAATTTTATTATTTCGCTTCAAAAATAAAATCCTGTATATATATTTTATGTATCTAAATAACAAACTGTGTTTTTTTTATTACAAACAATCCAAAACAATTATATAATTGTTATAAATTCTAAGTGAAATTATTATTATATTCTATATTAAATGCTATTATTATTATTATTATTACCAATATGTTATAAATGAACCAACGTGGAGCAGTCAACCATGTGAGGTGAATAGAAGCAGCGCTCTCTACTGTTTAAAGTGGATATTGATTCATTACACTTGAATACCGATTTGAATCGTACTTCGTGTGAATCGATTCTTAACTGACTCTTGGTGAATCAAACATCCCTATTACAATCCCAAGACCCAGAAACCACACCGGTTACACATGTATGTATAGTTCTGACTTCAACCCTAACTCCTGGTTTTTTTTTATTTTTCTGTGCTTGTGTCTGCTGGCTTTTTCATCTTGCTCTGCCCACTTACTGACCCACGCCTGGTTCTCTGTGCTGTGCCATGTTGTGTCGCTCCACAGGTGATCTTCAGGGGTCTCCTGGCATGCCGGATGAGCCAGGTAGTGACGACGCAGGCTGGGAGGAAGAAAGGGAAATGGAGAGATTAGCTTGTGAAGGAGACGATTTCATCCCACCTAAAGTCATGGTGAGCTTCACTGGATTTTTATTTTTTTGTCATTAATTAAAATTTATTTAAAGCAGTGAATTAAAGCAGTGCGTCTAATATCCTTGTCCACCTGTACTGGGTTCTGACCAGCAATCAGCACTAAGTATAAAAAATGACTGAATATGTCCCAATTAGTGCGACCAGGCTGGTACTTAAACATTTTATCAAAAATATTTTATTGCCAAGATGAATTTTATTGTGTAAAATCTAAGCTGGTTCTTTGTAAATGTTGGTGCCTCCTGAAATGAGTTCTTAAACCTCATCAATGCTACCCTAACACCACAGACAACTACATATCTTTGTAGATAAAAAAACAGCTAATATCCAGAGTTATCGCCATGTGCAGCAAAGCAGCTCGACGGACTGGGAGTGATTTAAAATGGACCTTGTAGGTCGTCACAACTATCTGGAGCCATGATGACCCCAATGCATCCCACAGCTGCTGGAGAGGCCGTGGCAGAGGATTCACAGAGCCAACACAACCATCAATCCCGACAGATGCTCAATTGTTTAAGTCTGTGGAAGTAGACAGGGTACTATTTGGAAGTCTTGATCATGCTCTTCCAACCAATGCCGAACATTTCTAGTTATATGACGTGATATGCAAGGATGGATTCCAAACCATATGGGTTGAGATTGCCTTCCACGTGGATGCACAGGGCCAGATCAGACACTGGCAAAAAAGCCTTGTTAAAAAAAATAAATGTTCTTTTTTTTCCAGTTAATATCATCAAAAGTCCCGAAGGCGGAATACGTCCCAAATATCATTAAAAGAGATGACCCCTCCATTATACCTATACTTTATGTAAGTTTATTCTGATAAATGCTTAAAAACAATTGAACTTTTTTAGTGGGATTGGTGATTCATGATAGATGTTCATGTCCTATTCAGCAGTGGATCCTGATTGTACAGTAACACTTCTAACTACTTATAATACAAATAAAATAATTATAATGATGATAAAAATAAGGATAATAATAATAATAATAATAATAATAATAATAATAAGAAGAAGAAGAAGAAGAAGAAGAAGAAGAGAAAGAAGAGAAACTTTTATTGTATTTAAATTTTTTTTCAATTAAAGTCCAGTTGAGGTCATTTATATGTATTCTGGATGTTTAGAAGTTTTCTTGATAATTTACTATTTTATTGCTTTTCCAAACCATTTTTTGCTGATCTAATATTCCAGTGTGAGGTGGATGTCCTGCTCACTTCATGTAGGCACTGTTTTTCTGATGTTTGGACATCTTTTCCACAGCTGATGGCAGAATTTGATATTTAGAAAGGTATTCATGTTCGGGTTGTACACAGTACTTCTAAATTTGATTTATGTCTAAGACTCATGAAACTGGCTGTAAAATGTATTTTTTATTTCATTTAGCTGAATTATGGATACGACTAAAACATTAATTGTTTGTAAAAAGGGATTTTAGTCACATTTATAATTTTGGGAACCACTGCTGAATAGAACAACTTTTTAAATGCTTCCAACCATAAAAATCCTTTAAAAAATTGGAACTGCATAACTGTTATATACGTTTTGAATTACTTTCCGTTCATTGTCTTTCCATCTAGGATCATGAGCATGCTACATTCGATGATATTTTAGGTAGGTAGATGGTGACGGTTTGTGTGTGTGTGTGTTTGCTCTGTCTGTGAAGCTGTTTGCTCAAGCTTGCTGCATCATGTGGAATTGCTTTGCTTACTTGCATGATGTGTAAAATAAATCTTACTTTGCTGTCCAACAAAACGAAAGCTAAGTGAATCTTGAAGACCTGTATTGGAATATTATGATCTAATAATATTTAAAAGAATGGCTGAGGAAAGAGTTGACAAAGATTGATACTAGATGTAGAATAGGTCATGCCAGGTTGACACACCAACACCTAATCCAAGGAGAAGACCTTAATCTTTGTGAAGTATCAGATATCTAATATTATTAAAAACAGAACACATCTTAAACGAATGCTAAAATATGTTAGTGAAAGACAAAAACTACGATGAACACTGCTGAGTGGCGTGATTCTGAGCTTGCAGGTTCGAATGTCGGCTATGCTACCGGTCGGCTGGTCACCCTCTAGCAGGCTGGATGGGCTTATCAACACTTTGTAAGGAACTAGGTTGACCAGAGCACCTGTACAGAATGTTGAGGCATGCGGAGAATAGAATGATGGCATTGGTGGACAGCGCACATGTCAGAGGGAGTGTGTGTGTCAGGTGAATCCACACCCTCCTTGGACACCATCGGAATCCCCAGCAGTAGATTAGCTTTGCTAAATAGGAAGAAAAAGAGAGGAAATGTATAAAAAATGATGTTAAATACAAAATACAAACAAAAAAACACACAACAGACCCGAGCTAGCCAAGTAATTGTGAAAAACAAAAAGGTCTTGGTTGCCAAAGCAATGCCAAAAAATGATCAAATGGTCAAAAAATGGCTGGGTTCGTTTCACATGTGAATCTTTGTCATGCTAATCTTAGTGCTGTGTGTGTTGTAGAGGAGATCGAGAAAAGACTGACCTCCTACAGAAGAGGCTGCAAGATCTGGCGAATGCTCATCTTCTGTCAGGTGAATTGAACCACTTAATAAACCAACAAGGTGTTTAATTCCACATGTACAAGACTGAAAGAGCAGTGATGTCCTGACCTCTGAGGTTCACTCCACCTGAATTATACTCCATTTTTGAATTATAATGTTCTGTTATTCGGTTTGGTCTATATTTAAGTTCTTAGAACAAAATTATTTGACTTTCTCCATCAGGGCGGACCCGGGCATTTATACTTGCTGAAAAATAAAGTGGCCACTTTTGCCAAGGTTGAGAAAGAAGAGGACATGAGCCAGTGAGTAAAATCAATGCTTCCGCTTCTCCTTCTCTGAGTCTTAGATTGAACTCCCGGAGCCATGGAAAGAGGATTCAGTACAGCCTTTGTCGGTAAATGGCACAACCAGGGCAGTGTAATAGTGCACAGTGCTATCAGCTGACTGGGCATCCACACAGGGTGTACCAGCCATATGCTGTATTTCCTAGGGAACTGGGCCAAGTGTAATTCAGTAGAACTGTACCCTCTGAGACCCTGACCAAGTTAAAGCGGCTGATGTACATGAAAGGAAATGATTTACAACCTGAAATGTCTTCAATATAGTCTTTTATAAAGTATGAAATGTTTTAATCTCTAGTTTAATTTTCCTTATTAAAAGCAGTGGGTTGAATTGCTCTGCTTAAACTTTGTGTTTGTGTGTGTAGGTTCTGGAAGAGACTAAGCCGATTCATGAGTAAGGTGAACCCAGAACCGAACCTAATCCACATCATGGGCTGTTACGTGCTGGGGAATCCTAATGGAGAAAAGGTGGGTCTAATCCTGCTGCCTTGATGAAGTAGAATTTTTGATGACCCATCAGGACACCAGTTTCTGTACATGGTTTCTATTTATAAATATATTAATTACATTTTGGTTCTTGTCATGACCGCTTTCTGGTTTTAACATGCTAAAAGTAGCATGTATCCCCCTGGCTTATTTAAAGTTCTTCCTAGTTTATGTCTTTGAGAACTCGACCCAAAAAATATTTCACAATGAGATTCATTGGAAAGAGGCCCCGGATATTCAGGTTTAACTCCCTTTAGGATTACACAATCGGAACAAAAAATACCCTACATACTCTTAATAACTCTTACTAAATTGTACTCTGAAATGGCATCAATAAGTTGATGACCAAAAGAGTTTGCAACATGTTCGAAGCTCCATTTACTGAGGAGCTCGCTGTAACGTTTCTATGTCTATTGGAACCTGTGAGCAGAAAGCGGCCATGTTCATCCCTCATGTCAGCGTCATTGGCTCTCTGTGTCTTCTGTCTCCTTTTCATTTCTCATTTGGCTGGCTGTGTCTGTCATGTCTGACATATTGCCCCTTGTTGATTGCATAATTACAAATACAAACCACCATCCATCTGTCCATTTCGGACAATTTTTCACAAAAGGATGGTTGCTAGAAGCATTAAATTGGGCCATTTCTCTTGTAATAAGCAGGAATATACGCTTCTATCTTTGCAGAAACAGTTTAGGAAAGGCCAGCAGTATTCTGAACTCAGTTCCACTAAACAGCCTTGAAATGGACTGGAACATCAATTGAGACCCAGCCTCAATGGGCACAAATTTCCACTTACATACTTAACATCTTACAAGAAGCCTTCTCGAAAGATTAGCAGCTATTATGGCTGAAAAGATTTTATTTTACCAGTAGTTTTTCAAAATGGGAATTGCAACAAGCTCATGTTCTAGTGTCACTTTAGACTGGTGTTCTTTTTTCTTATATAGTGTGGAGGTCAAGCATGTCAGGTCTTTTCACATCTTCTACAAGTTTCAAAATTTATCAAGTGCTGTGCTTCTTCGGAGAAACTTATAGTTTCAACAGAGAATAAATTATGCATCAAACAGAGGACATTTTAGCACTAGTGTGTGATTTGATGGATCTACAGAGATGGCTGTAGTGGCAGTTGATGAAGCGACTAGCAACTCTTCTGCATGTATCTCCTGTTCCCAAGGGCCGAGTGAGTGAGTTTATGAGTGTGTGAGTGAGTTTATGAACTTATATGTGAGTAAGTTAGGTAATAAGTGAATAAGGGAATACGGAACCAGCCTGCTGTGACATTATTGTCCTTATAAGGGAATAATTAGGGAATTGTAATATTGCCCTTCTAAGAAAATAATCAGGGCATGACATTAATGTTCTTATAAGGGAATAATTAAAGCATAACATTACTGTCATTATAAGGAAATAATCAGGGCATGACATTATTGCCTTAATAAGGACATTATCAGAGTATGACATTATTGAGGTGACATTACTTATTTTAAAGATGACACCTTATGACCTTCCATCATGGTCAGCACAGAGATTTTTATTATGACCCCTTGTATGTCCAGTGTTTGTTTATGGAAATTGCAATGCTTAAACTTTATTGTTAACACATCCCAGCCGAGGATGGCACTAAAAGGACAAAACAAATATTGCAGTTAAATATGAAATTGGGTTCAGACACAAGCTACTCTATGCCTAGTGAAAATATGCTAATTTGTGCCTTTTTGTGAAGACCCTCCTTTCCCAACCCCATGCCCTAGCAGCTTACCCCCATGCACATGAATTTGCAGGAATGAACACATTACTTGTGACTGTAAAGGGCATGTCTTTATAGTGGGAGAATTATTGTCTCTTTTTTAACATCTTATCTTGAAGAAGACAGAATGTGTAAGAAGGACCGGTGGAGACGGAGGAGGATTAATTGGTGTTTGTGCTTATCTTCTGTCCACAGCTGTTCCAGAAACTGAAGAACCTGATGAGGCCTTACTCGGTCACCTTTGAGTCACCGCTGGAACTGTCTGCACAGGGTAAGAAATACAAGTACATGTCTTTTTTTGTCCACATTACGGTCCATTCAGTGTTTGGAAAAAAAACATTTAAACCACCAGTGCTGAGATGCTAAGCACACAGGTTCGAATCCTTGCTCTGCTACTGGTCAGAGACCAGTTGGGGCTGGAGCATTAAATAAGTTTTAATATTAGCAAACTATACCTGCTAGAACAGTGGTAATCTGTTTGTCATTTATTGCCGGGCTAGACAGAAAGATCAATTAGAGATAGCTAGAAGAACAATTTAATTTTAAATACTGTTTGGGTTATTGTCACCAAGCATTTCAGGTTCATCTTTGCACAGGGAAGGAAATGATCGAGATGTACTTTGATTTCCGCCTTTACCGGCTCTGGAAGACGAGGCAGCACTCCAAGCTCTTGGACTATGAGGATCTGTTGTGACCCTGAGCTGGACAAGACAACCTCCCGCCGAGACCCCGTCCCACCAGCTCTTAATTACGGGAACCAAACCGGACACCAAGCCGAGTCCGTTCTGTATTTTCCCTTTCGATCAAGATTCTGTACCTCTAAAGATGGAAAAGAGAGCCCAGAAAGGAGACATGCCAAGGATAACATTTCTTCTTGAAGTTAGCCGAGGCTAGGAGTCAGTAAAATCAGTCTTTTGTGGGAGACTGTTCAATGTTTCGTATGTTACATATGTGTTTCCGCAATGTTCTATCAATAAGGACTGGGTTTATAAACAGGATTGGGCAAAATATGCAAATATTTACATTTTTAAATGTATTTTGTATTTAAAATCCTTATTTATTATTTTTCATTTTTATCATTGGAAGGCCGGGACCAAGTTGGGCTACCCTGACCCCCTACTTTCCCGGACTTGAACCTGATTTAGCATCTGTTGGATCACCTCGATGGTCGTATTGGCTCTGTGGATCTTCCCCATTCTCCCTTCAGCAGCTATGCTATCCACAGCAGTCAGCAACTCTCCAGATTTTTTCTATTTCATTAGTACATTTTCTCCCGATTTAGCATATTCAATTAGTCTTCCGCTGCTGGGGATCCCTGGCTGCAGTTTTGGTGGGTGTATTGGTGCTCATGTCTCCTCCGACCCACACACAGCCCTTAATGGGACCCTTTTTCACCTTTACACTTGGCACAGACGCCTCTCGATCTGCCAGTTCTTACATGGAGTTTGAAGACCCCACCCACATAGTCCGGTCAACCCGCCCTGGTGAGTCTAGCTGCTGTCTAGCGGCTGTTTGGATACTTTTGTCCAAAATGTAAATTTTGATTCTCACTATACACTTTATGTTCTGTCCAACCCTGTTTATAAATAAACAAGTATCAAGTCTGTTATCAGGCTGGTTATTTTGAAATTACGAGAGACATATGGGTAAAATGAGAAAAATAATATGAGTAATATATGGGTGTGAGTACATCTCATGAATATATTATGTAGCCATAATCATATAGTCAATAATCCAAATGTCAGTCGTACATCGTTTATATTTTGATGTTTATTGTTGTGGTCTTTTTAACAAGCTATTCGAATAACTCAGGTTTTCTCATTAAGTGATATGTTGATCAAACCACTGTCAAGATGTGTATTCAGATTTCTTGTTAAGTATCTTGTGCGAATAATGTGTGAATACCCCCATGACTTCTACTATCTGTAATCACTACAGAAGAGAGATATTTGTCACGTTTATCGAAGCCTTTTTTTAAAAAAAAATAATTAAATGCCTCATTTCTCCTCTGAAGCTGCAGTCATGGTGCCTTTTTTAATATGCAAAATTATTTATTCATGCATAATTACCTTTGATTTCATTTCATTTGCTCTGAACGATGGTTTATTATTGAGTTCCTCTGGAAATATATATATTTTTGTCAACGCAATACAGTGTAGGTAGTGTAGGTAGTGTAGGTAGGTAACAATAAAAAAGCAATAAAACTGTGCTTTAGTAAAGTGTCTGCCCAGAGGTAGCGGATATAGCTTTGGACTATCAACTGTAATGACCACTGACAGGTGAAGTGTTTAGCTCTAATTAACTGTTCATCACGACACCCGTTAGTTAGTGGCGTATATTAGAAAGCGAGTAAACATTGTACCCTCAAAGTTGATGTTAGAAGCAGGGAAAATGGAGGAAGAAGGACCAACATTAGGAATGTGGTCATAATGTTTTGCCTGATTGGTGCACTTAGGAGAGTGTTTGCTAAAGTTATAACTGGCTTTGTGGTAATAATTATTAATGTTTGTAATAATAATTTGTTTTTCTCTATGATTAACTGTGTGTTGGGACACATGTAAATGCATCCCACATACTGTATATCAAGCCACAAGTTAGTTATGGGTCTTGGTCTAATCTTTAATTGTAGTCTTGTCAATTGCCCCAAGAAGTTCAATAAAGTCTTGTCACTTATTTTATGCAGCTTCTTTCTAAGTCAAAATACATCGACAGGAATATGACCACAATCTATGCAGACACTGAATTTTCTCCCCTCTTTTACACTGATTTGTGTGTAAATCTCTCTCCTCTGAGAAGCTCAGTCCAGATGGCCTACTTAACTTGCTACAGATCCTCCCATCCCTAACTCTACCATTACTGATGGTCTAGTCACTAGGTCATGAGCAAGTTTCCATGCCAGGGACTCGACTGTGTGCGAGGGAGATTAACAGCAGCACAGCTGGCAAACTGCTGATGGAGTTTATTATGAGGTGATTGATGATTTGCAGGGTATGAACGGAGCCAAGTCTCTACAGGAATCTTCATCTCACACAAGATTGGGTTCTTTAGGAGCTAGGACGTGCATTTTGATGGCATGAATAAATCACAATAATTTTGTAAAGGAAAATAAGCAAACATTAAAATATTTACGAGAACCTTATCTTTTAAATAGATTACATAGAGTCAATAATAAAATACACAATATGATGAAAAATATAACCAACAGTGCTGTTGATGATTAATTTTAGGTTGTTTTGCCATCACCATTGATAACAGGACACAACCAGTCATATTACATATCAATAATAAGCTTCCAATTTTTAAGCAGTAAATTAGGATAGGACATTTTCTGCTCCAGAATGACAAAGCAAGACATGCACTAAAGGATGAACCCGTACTGAAAACCTTGGGGATTAATTAAAATACTGTGAACACTGAAACAGAAAAAAGAGAACATTTATTGATTCAGGTCCATGAGAAGCAATCTCCAACTGTCTTGAGATGGATGAGTTTGTGAGGGTGTCTCCAAAAAAAGAAGGTTCCTGTTATAAAACAGGCTTTTTAAATGTATTACATTTTTGCTTAGATTATACATCAGTTAAATCCTAAACTCGAAATATTTGACACATCATTTATATTTGTATCCTTAAGTGTGAATATGAGATGAGTCTGCATTTGTGTGTTAACATTGTTAAATTTTCTCTTAAAGCTCCATGTATATGTGTTTAGCTATATTATCCTCATTGTATCACCTATAGATTTAATGCATTATAAGACCAACACAGGAACTCTAGTTCCCTTAATACAATTCCTACAAACTGTAAGAGGCTCTTAAAATGAAAAAGCTGCTCTAGGAGCCACATGTAAATATTAGGACACAAAACTAAGTTTTGTAAGCAGTAAATACTCCAAGGTGGTGTGAGGGCAGAGTTCAAATGTTAAGAGCAAAAGCAACCCTGGAAGCAGAACGTAGAGGGACAGGATGAACTGTACGCTCTTTTTGCAGTAATAGATTTTTTTTCCATTTTAGGCGTGTTTCTTTTGCTAATAATTATTATTCTGTCTTATTACAGACCCCTTTGGAGAACTGTGAATCAATTTCTGAATTAACCACTGCGCCGCTCTCGGTTCTGAAAGAAACATGTATTTATACACAAGCTTCAATAAATGATCACAGTCGAGCACAGCAGGAAATTCAGTTTTTGAGATCCTAATATCAATCAGAGTTTGTATCCTGTGTAGAGAAGAATTGATCTCAGGCTGTAAATTATTTTAGAGGTGAGTAAAAAAGAGGAACTGCAAAATAAACCAAACTAACAAATACCTGCAACACGTGCCACTGGGGACGTTGCATATTTACAAGAAGTGCATGCATAATTGAAATCGCAGCTTATTTTTGAACCGCAATTAAGCTTGAGCCAATAGTCATTAAAGATAATGAGGTGAAGAACTTCATTAGTGTTTAAAATATACGTACGGATGATTGTGTGCCACATCAAAAGCGAGCGGATTTGATGAACAACACAGAGAATGGGGAAGGCTGTTAGATTTCACAGGGATAAGAGCTCAAGAGCTGCAAATTATCTGTGTTGAAGGAGATGAAAGGGAACGAGTCCTTTCTCTGGCCCGAACCTTGTCACTGGCGGAACAGGCACTGAATCAGCCACCTGGTGAAAGCGAGCGAAGCGATGAGCTGATAAATCTCTAAACAGCTTGGCACATCCAGTTAATGCTAGAAGACAGACGGTGGACCCTGACAAGCTATCATGGCCCAGCCTTCAGCCTTTACTTCTTCAAGGTTATTGGCTTATTGTAGTGCTTTGTCTTTCTCTGCTTCTGTTGACTGTTTTCAATATCCAAACAGTGCAAGAACATGAACGTCTAGGTTTACAGTTTGAAACTTAACTGACCACTTATCCCATTTACTTTGTAATGAGTAGTGCGACCTCTGTTCTGCCTGCCACCCCTGAGCTGTCCATGGTATTTCTGCCTTGCAACAAGTCACCCTCTCCAACCCGGACCAGAATGAAGTAGTTGATAAAAGTAAAAAATGTGTATGTTTAATTATTATAGTTTTTAATGATATACCAGCTTCATTATTACTTAGTATAATCCAGGTATAGTAAAATGTCATCACAACACTGTCTGCCCTGGCCAGACAACACTCAAAAAAACATCTTATTTGGAAATAATCAAGCCATCAAATCCACTGAATTGAAGTAGGTAGGTTGCAACGTTGTGATATAGGCAGCTTTTTTGCTGCCAGGACTGGGGCATTACCCACCACCAAGGGAAGCATAAATGGAGGAATAAACCAGAACATACCATCTGGCAAGATGTACGTTTCAACAAAACAACATTCTCAAAATATCTAAACTGGGGTTTCAAAAATAGGATACATAGACTGTGTGACCATGCCGTAACATAGTGGTTAAGTTACTGGACTAGCAATCAGAAGGTTGCTGGTTCATGCCCCACCACTGCCAGGTTGATGCTATTGTGCTCTTCAGAAAGGACATTAACCCTCAGTTGCTTAGACTGTTTACCAAAACGTGATGATAAAATGTAAACGTGTCTAATCATTTTATTAGGTAGCCTACTGATTTATGTAAGTATCAAGTCAAAAGACATATTGTGTGTGAACCTTTATATTAGACATGTGGAAGTATATTAACAACTAAAACAGTGGTTTTCGGTTTATCCCCGAAGTAACTGTAAAGAACTGTTAAGCCTTTAGTTGGAAATATGCTAGATTGCTTTACGTGTAATTTATTATTTTTAGGGCTTGAAATTTTGTTTTTGTGATTTTGTACCGCCATCGAGTGGACACTAAGGCTAAACACAATGTGTATTATACTTCACATATCTGTTGAAGAAATGCTATGGTGCTGTTTGGTGAATAGCAAGCTTTTGGAAAGATGTAGCTTTATTAATTTAAAATAGTATGCTGAAAATACGACTTGTAGTTATTAAAATGATAATAAACCCTAGGAGAATGAACTTTCACTGGTAATCTGAGACTGACCACCAAGAAATCTCCCTCAGCATGAAGCACATCTTGAGATTTATACTCAAACGGGTAAAAGAGTCCACTTTTTCTTGTCATGTGTAATGAGTAGCAATATTAATTACCACTTTTAGAAAGTTCGTGTAATGTTTTTTATGTTCGTATAATACAGCATTCGCATATTTTCGGCAAGAATTCGGTGTCATGTCAGGTTACTGGATGTCTCTGTGATGTGGAGTTTTACAGATGTGTGAAATGGGGGATCTGGCAACCCACGGTGTTAAACCAAGTTTTGTAAAGCACTAGCGCTCCTCCACTAGTTTGGAGTTAATACGAATGCTAAGCTAATCACAAATGTAAACAACTAATGTTTGTTTTCTGTTTAAAAGGTTTCGAGCTTTAATCGGCGTAAACACGGTGTTTATTCACAGTGTAGCTTTATACTTTGTTGCTGTATGTTTAGCTACGGTCGCCGGCTAAAGGAGAGCTAACCCGTTAGCCAGTCCGGTCAGTGGTTTTAATGAGATTGGTGATTTTACATGCTAAGTTTGCATGAGTGAGATGTAGCGGCTAAAGCTGCGGTATTGCGTGTGAGTTTATGTTGAGCTAAACATGTTTTTATGTAATGAAAAATGCACAAACTGTGACGGAGATATTGCGTGAATTGTGCTGCGTAGAGAAACAATGGGCTTTAAGGAGGAGGGGAAGCAGCTGAAGATTCTGACCGACTCAGATGCTTCATCACCGGTGGAAGAAACGCAGCCACCGCGCCGCTTTATCAGGTTAAGCTAATTAGTTTATCTTTGTCAGTTACTCCTTTAAGTGTTTTTCCTTACAAATGTTGCCTGTCTTGTAGCTTTAGCTAGCTAGCCTTAAATAAATAAAAAACCAGGTAAAATTATATCACAGCGTCGAGTCACAGGTGACAATTTCACACTCTTAATTTTACAAACACCTGTAGGAGTCGAGAACGTTACAGTATGTGGTCAAAAGTATATGGACACCAGGCTGTGAGCTTATTAAAAGAAAATCAACCCAGGCAGTGAAAGTTCAGCAAATAGGGTACATGATTAGTAATTAGAAGGCCATTGGTTTAAGCCCTTGCATCTGCCAGATTACTCCCATTGGGCCCTTGAGGAAGGCCCCTAACTCAATAGCTTGTAATGTATACTGTCTAAATTGCAAGTCGGTTTGGATAAGGTTAACACAGGGGCTTAGTAGGTAAGCAAGAAAGTCCTGGGTTCAATCCTAAGTTTGCTTTGGGTCCATTTTAGTATGGAGTTTTCATGTTCTCCCTCTGTTCACTTCTGGGTGCTTCACTTTCCTACCACAGTCTAAAGACATGTAAAAGATATACTGAATTTTCTATGAATGTGTTCGATATAACCTTGTGAACTGATGAACCTTGTGTTACTAGTAACTACCGTTTCTGTCATTAAAGTGTAAAACATGAGGTTAAAATCCTAATGAACAAATGCTTTGGATAAAGGTGTCTGATAAATTCTTTAAAATATAAGGACATGTTCCTGAACCACCGACAGCCACCTCTCTGATGGTCACTCAAGATTTTGTATTATGTCTATAGGAACCATGAAGAGATGATCAGTGTTATTCACATCACCTGTCAGTGCTCATAATGTTATGCCCGGTCGATAAGGTCCACCTGTGTAAGCTGAAACGTTTTATTTGTGTTTTAGAAAGCACCATGGACTCCTTTGATATGTCTTCAATCGACTGTGATGACCTGGACCATGAACACAGGGTGCACCTTGACATAAGTGGAAAAATGAGTCAGATCGTGCTGGCAAATCTTTGAATCACTCCCTCCAGAGCTAAGCACAGCGGGACCCGGGCACAAAAAAGACACTCAACGTTTTGCATCAATGTAGGAGCACACGGTTCGACCGATCAGCACCAAAATACTGTGGAGATGAATTTGCACACTTTTCAGAACAGTTTTCCACTGATTCTTCTACAATGGCAGAATCGCGGAACGTAATTTTGCACCGTGATCCGGACGCTGTAGAACTCTCAGAGGACAGTCGGTCCGATACGCTCTCTTCCACCAAAAATGGAAACGACAAGAGCGAGAAGGATTTCAGTCCGGAAATGCAGCAGGCCTATCGAATATTCCAGAGCTTTCTTTTGGAGAAACACAAAGCTGTAATTGCACAGTTTTGGTCTCCGCTCGGAGATCAGACAGAAAACGATATGTGCCTCAAGAAGATAGACAGCAAGTTTGGCAAGCGTGAGTATGAAAGCATCACAGACTTTGTGGCGGATTTCCGGCTGATGTTGGAGAACTGCTACAGACTTCATGGAGTTGATCACTGGATCTCAAACAAGCCCAAAAACTGGAGTTAATGCTGGAG
>JAYDZG010000014.1:3561701-3572728 GCA_034509265.1 Microcambeva bendego
TTTAGTCTAACATAATTTATGTTGCTACTGTTGAACTGTTTATATATTGTTAACTAAAATATCCTCCAGTCCACCCAGGAAGGATGGGCCCCTGCTGAGTCTGGTTCCTCCAAGGTTTCTTCCTGTATTTTCAGGGAGTTCTTCCTTGCCACAGTCGCCCTTGGCTTGCTCAACAGGGGGGTTTTGGTCTGGTGGTCCTAAACTCTGTAAAGCTGTGACAATATCTATTGTAAAAAGTGCTATACAAATAAAAGACTCTATGGACCCACCAACTTAACAATACAGATAAAAAAATCACAGAAACAATTATGAAAGCCACAAGAATGCATTAGTTAGTGGTCAAAATACAATGAAAAAACTATTTCATAGCTTAACTATTTCATATTTCTTTAAATGATTCAGAATTTATCTAATTTATCTAACTTTTTATCTAATGGAGACTTGAGGGGCGGCAACGATCATGGAGGGAACCCCATGGAGTACAACACACCAACACACAGATACACAAAATAACTTAAAGAGAGTCTATTTAGGTAAGGTAAGGAACAATAAACATAAGGGCAGTTTTAGGGCTGAGTGTCGAATCGGTTGGGAGCTGGTAGACACAGGCAGAAGGCAGACATGGTGGAGAGGCAGAATATGACTAAGAAAAGGAATAGGACCTTGACCAGGTAGGGGACGAGGTAGATTCTGGATAAGGCAGTGAGAAAGAATTGGACCTTGACAGGGCAAAGTGCAGTGGTGGTTGGCGCACAGAGGTAGTAGCAGACGATCAGAGCCACACGACTCTGGGTGAAGTACGTTAAGGCTTGAGAAGTAAGCGTTACAAGTGGAAGCATGTCTGTAGGTCAAACCAGAGTACTGACCGGCTGAAGCGGGTGTAGAGAGCACCAGTGGAGCTCTGTCTTGTGCTAATGGAATCCGGATCCGAGGAGAAGAGTTTTATGGTGGCGGTTTAGGAGTTTGACGGGCAGAGACTTGGCCGGAGGGGAGATTAGGATTATGAACACAGCAAACCAGAAAAGGAACAGGAACAGAGAAATCCACGATATAAGGACCAACACCGGGCGGCAATACGGGAACGCAACGAGGGGATGCAAAAGAAAACGCAAACACAGATGAACTCCCAAATGGACAAAACAAGAAACATGACAGAAACAGACCTCAAACTGAAAACTCTTAGCATGAGCGCAATAAATATTGCTCCAGCGAGTAACTGGCGAAAACAGTGGGGTTAAATGGCATGCTGATTAGGCTAACCGGCAGCAGGTGAGCACGATCAGCATCTGCGCATTAGAGAGAAGTGTGGAAAGCGCCACATTGCCTAGCAAACGAAACTGGCATACTCACATACAGCATCAATATTTAGTTTAATTAATGAAAAATTTGTAACACCTGCTTCAGAATGCTTAGAAGGGGCAGCTCTTGGACTGCTAACCACCAAAGCACTTATCCACATTTTGTCTTTTTTCTTTTTTGGTCTTTGAGAGATAGTTAAGGTGCATTTACATGATAAATGACAAAACTTCTGTAGTTTATCATTAAGCGATACTGGAGTTTGATCCTCAGCCTACATCACCTATGAAACATTTCACACATTGTCCTGTATCTATGTGGGGTTTTACTGGCATGTCACTCTGGTCTTATCCCACCATTTGACCATCTATGCCACAGTATGCTATACAGTACACACTATACATTTATAACATCAAGAAAACAATTGTAACTGTTCCATTTGTACATGTATGATCTATGTCTAATTAGTACAAAGATATTTAGGTGTCAAAAATTAAGAAATCCACCAGCCTCACTACAGTGTTGCACATTGCACAGTGGCTTAATGGGTAAAACTGTTCGACCCCCAGGTGGGGTGATATAGGTCATTTCTGTTTTGAGTTTGCATGTTCTTCTCCGGGTACTCCGGTTTTCTCCCAAAGTCCAAAGACATGCTACCAGGTTGATTAGAGACACTGAATTGTCCTGTAGGTACCTGCGATGGACTGGTGCCTAGTCCGGGGTGTTACCATGTGCCTTCCACCTAATGTAGAGCTGGGATAGGCTCCAGCACCTCCCCTGACCCTAATTAGGATCATTATTAAAGAAAATGAACTGAACTGAACCTTACAGCGAGAAGGCCCTCGGTTCAGTTCTCTGTTTACTATTTCCATTCACAGCCATAGCCCAGAAGTGTTAAAACAGTACAGTATATCGGGATGTTACCATGTGGCAACACAGTGCACCAGAGGGCTAACGTAATTAGATTATATAGATCAAACCTCATTTAACAAATCTATCTGACAAACTGATGTTACCTTTAATTTTGCCACAAATGATTCATAATCACACTTTCCTAACTAGGACAAAAGGTTGTAACTCTGCCAATGTTTGCTGCAAAAGGATTCTGGAAAGGTCGGATGTCTTTCTCGTGGATGTAAAGCTCTCGGAATTGCAGTTTGTCATATTTCCAGTGCCTCACACTTTTTAGTCAGAAATGCAAGTGATGGCCTTTCAAGTGACAGTTTCTTAGTAGTGGGGAAATGGCCAACGTTTTCCTCCATTACATGTTTAAGGAGGAGACCCAGTTTTACGTCAAATGCTTTTACATATGATTGCATGTCACAGATGAGTGAACCCTATCCTTGGCGATGTACTTTAAGGCCGCTGAGTAGAGAAAAGCAAGGTGCCATTTCCATTCTACACCATTCTAGCAAGGTGTCATTTCCATTCTACACAAGTTCGGGGACAGTTTTGCTTTTTGACAGCATGAACACATTGATCTCGAGGGGCAGGTTAAACCTTAAGGGGCAGGTTAAACCTTAAAACCTTTCAAACCTCGCCCCTGACTCAGCCAGCGAATCTCAGTGTGGTAAAGCATCTTTATGTAAGCAAGATTCAACTTTGACAATAATACCTTAAACTGCCTGTGGTGAAGAGCATTAGCTTTAATAAAATTTAACAAAGAACACAATGACGTTCATTATGGAATCCCACTAACTGATTTGAAACACAGTGCTTGCTCTATTCATGAGTGCTATAATTCCTCTAGCAGAACCCACCATGCTTGGAGCACCATCGGTTGTCACACTTGTTAACTCAGCCCAATCAAGACCCAACTCAGTCACTGAACTTTTTCGTATATGTCCTCTCCCATTGTTGTTACTTTGGTGCTTTGTAGTTCTTCTGTGATTTAAAAGGTATCAGTAGTTCCACAGATAAAACTCAAAAGTTGTTCTGTATCGTGCACATCATTGCTTTTGTCAAGTGCCAATGAAAAATAGCAAAGATTTTTTATCTTACTTTGCAATTGCATGTACAAATTGTGAATGGAATTCAAGAGATTTGGACTAAACATCCGTGTAGCCTTAAGAAAACCACTTGTCAGTAAGGCTTTCCGGCAAAAACAGCTTCAGGGAGCATACAGCATAATTTTAACGCATTGTTTGGAGTCCAGACCTGAACCCCATTGAGGAAAAGGAGAGATGGACCCTTCTGGTCAGGTTTTCACCTGATTCAGTTCAGGTTTGGTGTTACTTATGAGTGCTCTGTAAGCACCGGCAATGTTCGTGTAAACATTATCCAGCGTGTTCGTTCCTCTCGTTCCAAAGTCCACATGTTGTTTTTTTTCTTATGACTTATGATTTGCATGATTAAAATATTCAATTACAAACAGTCCTTTTGGATGATGTTCTGCAGTTTCCTGATTTGTACAGCTCGCAATGCTTCCATCATGTTAGAAGATACACTGCAATAATTTCTGCATCAAACAATGGCAAATTCCACCATCAGAGAACAATATGCAGCAACAAGTAAAGAGTTCTTACAGCATTCAGTGTTAATGTAAACACACAAATGCCTCCTCCTTGTGTTTTCCCGGACTGAGTTGTGTTCCTATCGGCGCAATACAATGCTAGCCTTTCTAGCTGAATGATACTGGAATGTTGTCGCTAAGCCATTGTTCAGTAAAAACTGAATGTTTTCCATACTTTTTGTGGCCTTCTGCTTCAGGCAACACTGAGGACTGTGGGTCTGACCATTTGAAAAATCTCAATTACAAAGTTGTCAGAAACTGTGTAACCTGTCTGACTGTGTTACTCCTGGGAATTCTTACATACTCTTTCTTAATATTGTAGCGAGCACAGAGGGTGGGTCCGTTGTATTGCGTGTGCTGCTTCTGTATGCCTGTGTGTGATTGGATGATAGATGTGGGGCGGAGTTATGTGAATCTACCATGGAGTAGATTCATAGTTAGTTTAGTGACCTTAGGGCTGTTTGCATGCTTTGTTGATTGGGTTTTATGCTTCCAGCATTTGTAAATGTTTTAAGTGAGCCGTGCCCTACTGATAAATAAAAAAATTGTTGGTTTAACCACACTGAGTCCATGTCTTCCTCATGGTCGCTACAATATTTTGTGTGCCCATTTACTGTTAGGACGTGAGCGAAAACACCGGGTTTCGCGAGACTACCGGCGCACACGCAACTTCGATGTAAACACGGAAGTCATCCGTGAGCGTCAGTCATTGCCCAGCAATCGCGGGCGGCGCGGCCCCGCTCCTACACCTGCAGCTGATTACCGAGCCAATTTTATTCTCCATTTCTGCTTGCGTCAGACGCCGGATTATTGTTTAGCGTACTATGCGTTGCAAGATTACCGAGCCGAAACCCGCGTCTGCCAACCGAGTGCTTTTGGAACGTTGTAGTTTTGAAATTTCCCGTATTTTATCGGATACTGTTTGTTCACCTGCCCTCGCCACTAACCAGTCACTAGGACTCACTCTTCTACTCTTTCCGGATCTGCTACGTGCCTGGAGTCCTCCGCCATTATTGGGATCTACCGACACACTACAACTACTACCGGTCAGTAATTTGCCCTTGGTCACCTCCCGGCGTGCCACTGCCCACCCTACTCTCTCCATTCGTCTGCGGTTCTTATAATCATCCGTCATCCTTATCAAACTCTATAATAAAACATCTCCTGTTTAAACCTTAATTCACCACGTTATAAAATAGATATTTCTAATAATTAGTCAAACAAACCAAGAGATATGAGTTCAGGGGTTATCACATGATTGTATGGATTATCAAGTGATGGTACTGTACAGATTTTAAGAAAGTTTCCAAAATCTCTCTCTCTCTCTCTCTCTTTGCTGGTTACTGAAATTAATTTTAAGTACTCCATCAGACCTAAATATATCAATTCAGGGTTTATAACATATATATCTACATATGGTTATATATAGAGTATACAGTGCCTTGCAAAAGTATTCACACCCCCACCCCCCTTGGCATGTTTCGTTACCTCACAATCTAGAATAAAAATTGATTTTTGAGGGTTTGCATAATTTCATTTACAGAAAAAGCCTTTGAACATTTGATATAATTTTTATTTTGAAGCAGACAAAAATAGTACAAAATAACAGAAAACTTCAGTGAGCATAACTATTCGCCCCCCTCAAGTCAATACTTGGTAGAGCCACCTTTGGATAAGTCTCTGAGCTTGACACATCTTGCCACTGGGATTGTTACCCATTCCCCAAGGCAAAATTGCTCCAGCTCCTTCAAGGTAGATGGTTTCCGCTGGTGATCAACAATCTTCAAGTCTGACCACTGATTCTTAATTGGATTAAGGTCTGGGCTTTGACTAGGCCATTCCAGTACATTTACACATTTCCCCTTAAACCACTCAAGTGTTGCTTAAGCAGTATGCTTTCTGTCATTGTCCTGTTGAAAGGTGAACCTCCATCCCAGTCTCGAATCACTGACAGACCAAAATAGGTTTTGCTTAAGAATATCCCTTTATTTAGCGCTTTTCATCTTCCCCTCGACTTGGACCAGTTTCCCAGTCCCTGCTTCTAAAAAACATCCCCCAGCATGATGCTGCCACCAACATGTGTGGAGGGTGTTTTTGGGGTGATGAGATGTGTTGGTTGTGCATCAGAAATGGTGTATTCCTTGGAGGCCGAAAAGTTCAATTTTGGTCTCATCTGACCAGAACACCTTCCTCCATCCATTTGGGGAGTCTCCTAAAATGCCTTCCTTTTTATGTCTGTAAGTAAAGGCTTTTTTCTGGCCATTCTTCCATAAGTACGGCTTATTGTGGTCATATGAACTGATACTCCAGTCTCTGCTTGGGAACATACTGCTTCAGACTTACCTTTGGTCTCTGTGCTGCCTCTGATTAATGCCCTCCTTGCCCGGTCTGATTACCATTTGATAATAATGGATTTGATGGTGCTCCCTGACTTGTTTGGAGATTTCCTTGGTCTTCATGATGTTGTTTGGTTAGTGGTGCTTCTTGCTTGGTGTCTCAGCCTCTGGGGCCTTTCATAAAAGGTGTGTATATACTGACAGATCATGTGACACTTAAATTGCACACAGTTGAACTTCATTTCACTAAGCATGTGACTTCTGAATATAATTGGTCACACAAGAACTTTTTAAGGACAAGGGGTGCATACATATGCTCATGTAAATTTTCATTTTTTTATTTCATATTTTTTTTAAATATATATTTTTCTCATTTCAACAACGGTTTTCAACAACAACATTTCAACACAGGTTTTAATGTAACAAAATAGGTAAAAAGCCAAGGTGGTGACCACTTTTGCAAGGCACTGTAAGTGGTAATAATGATCTAACAAGGGATTTCAACCAAATAACTCTTAATACAATTTTCCAAAATTTACTTATTTCTTAAAGATTTGTACTTGACATTGTATAGCCTTTGTTTGCATTGATAAATGCATCACTTGGCCTTGTTTATGTACCCAAATTGGTCAAATTCAATGTTTTTAAAACTCCTGATTAAAAAAACTACATCTTGATCCACATTTTCTGTCAAAGTATAAGCCAATTCAAAACCTTCCATTTGTCTCAAAGATTGTAGAAAAGTAGTTTCTGAACAGTTTTTCTTGTTTACAACAAAAAACAGTATTCATGAAAAATATCATTTAGGATTTAGAGCCAAACACAGTACTGAAACTGCATCCATAGGGGTTTTAAATGATTTATTAATGTCCTCTAAAATGGATGTGTCTCTCTTTTGGTTTATTAGAACATTTTACTTGATGGGCTAGAAAAGTAGGTGTTAAAGGACTCGCACTTGATTTAAATCTTATTTAACTGACAATCATAAGTTATCTATGTGAATAATAAATCCTCAGAAACCACAAATGTTAAATATGGTGTTCAGCAGGGGTCAGTATTGGGACCTCTTTTAGTTCCATGCTGCCATTAAATATTCATAAACACAGCTTTAATTTTTACTGTAATGCAAACACAGAGATGTACACTCCAAAATTACTGGAGCAGTGAGGCCAAATCCATTATTTTAGCCATAGACTAAAAATATTTGGGTCTGAATTTAAAAGATTCATTTGAGGTAAAAGATGAATACTTCAGTCTTTTTCTTCAGGTACATCCTAATATACAGTTCATGCAGTCTCAAAATATACAATTTATGCCTCTGATAAACTCCTTTACAGTTTCAGCGGTGTGTTTTGGGTCATTATCTTTCTGCTAGATAAAGCATATTTTTAAAAATATTTAAAAATATTTGATGTAGTTATAACAATTGATGCAGATCTCCCCTTTGATAAACACAAAAATTATATTAATATAATAATAATAATATATAAAGTTTCTTTCTTTTATTTGCATAATATCTCTAAAATAAGAAATATATTCTTTCAAAACACTGAAAGCATTTTTAACATCTCGGGTAAATGATCTTCTAGCTGGATGCTTTGATAGAGCTATGAACAAGTTTTAGTTAAACTTTAGTTAGTTTAAAAAGTGAAATCATTAAGAGTAAAAAGAGAGTAGAGAGTAGCTTTCGACTCTGGCACCCCTGACTAAAACAGCTAAATTAAAAGGGAGAGCAAGCAGGAAACAAATTCATGAAGGCTTTGACAGGATATCAGCGCCCACTTAAGTGATAAGAGAGGAGAAGCAGAGCTACAGCAACCCAATATCCCTGATCACCACAAGTTTCTATGAACAAAGAACCTCCAAGCTCTGCTCCTTTATCTATATTTGGCTAGACAGCCCCAGCCCTGGATGCAAAATCAGAGGCAGCTACTCTGTCTAAGGCTGAGCAGAATACAGACTTTTAAGCTGCCTGATCTAGGTTAGTAGGCAGTATTAAACCTAAGGTATGTTTATAGTGGTGAGTGGGTCATGTTACATTTTGGGTAATACCTATAGATTGTAATATAGAATAAAACACAATTTTTAGAGGATTAGACTTATTTTCATAATGAATGTTGAAGTCTCCAACAATTAAGCGATGTTCTGTTGATAAGACTGGTTTGGAAAGAAAAATTATAAAATCATGTAAAAATTCTGGGTAAGGACCAGGTGGTCAATAAATAGTAACTAGTTTAAACATACTAGTTTTGTCAAATGAGTATTTGTTGACTGTCGGCTATAAGTACCACAAACACCTAGTTGCAGAAGTTGATTTACCAAAAAGACCTATGTGTTTAACATAAATTGTGGCAACTCTACGGCCGCTAAGATGTGGCTGGTGTTCATAAGTGTATCCTATAAGATCTGCTTCATTTAAACCTAAATACTCATCGGGTTTAGCCCAGGTCTCGGTTAAACAAAGTGCACCATTAAACAAAGTGCAACCTGTTATAATTTCATTTACAATTACACTTTTACCTATCACCTATTTAAAAATTGACTAACCTTGGAATTTGAACTTTTTGGATACATAAATAAATCGATTTTTAATAAATAATTGTTAAATTGAAATAAAAGCTGACAATTGGCATGTGCATATGTATATGCTTCCTTTGCTATGAAGCCCTTAAAAAGTTCTGGTGTGACCAATTACAGTCAGAAGTCCTATGCTTAGTAAAATGAAGTCCAACTGTGTGTAAATTAAGTGCCACATGATCTGTCAGCATATGCACACTTTTTCTGAAAGGCAACAACACCATTAAGCAAGAGAAACCACAAACCAAATAACACAATGAAGACAGGAAATCTCCAAACAAGTCAAGAAGAAACTTATTTAGAAGTACAAGTCAGGGTTGGGTTATAAAATAATGTCCAAATCTCTGATGATCCTCCAGAGAACCATCAAATCCATCATCATCAAATGGAAAGAACATGGTACCACAACAAACCTGCTAAGAGAAGGCCGCCCTCCAAAATTCTAAGACTAGGCATGGAGGACATTAATCAGAGAGGCAGCATATAACCCTGAAGGAGATGCAGAGTTCCCAAGCAGAGACTGGTCCATCTAGTATATCAAAGTAGCCAGAAAAAAAGCCCTTACGTGGAGACAAAAATAAAAAAGCCTTGTTTTGAGTTTTCCAAAAGGCATTTGGGAGACTCCCCAAATGTTGTTCTGGTCAGAGATCAAAATTGAACTTTTCGGCCACTATGGAAAACAATATGTCTGGCACAAAACCAACACATCTTATCACGCCACAGTGAATCCTGGTGGTGTCAGCATCATGCTGTGGGGATGTTTTTTTTTTTTTTTTTTTTTTTAGCAGCAGGGACTAGGAAACTGGTCCAAGTCAAGGGGAAGATGAATGCTAAATACAGGGATATTCTTGAGCAAAATCTGGTTTGTCAGTGATTTGAGACTGGGTCTGAAGTTCATCTTCCAACAGGACAATGACCCAAAGCATATTGCTAAAGCAACACTCGTGGTTTAAGGGGAAATGTGTAAATGTATGAATGGCATAGTCAAAGCCCAGACCATAATCCAATTGCAAATCTGTGGTAAGACTTGAAGATTGCTGTTCACCAGCAGAAACCATCTAACTTGAAGAAGCTGGAAAAGTTTTGCCTTGGGGAATGGGCAAAAATCCCAGTGGCAAGATGTGTCAAGCTCATAGAGCTTATCCAAAGCTACATACAGCTGTAATTGCTGCAAAAGGTTGCTCTACAAAGTACTGACTTTAGGGGGGGTGAATAGTTAATCACATACATTTGAATACTTTTGCAAGGCATTGTAGTAGTTGCACTGCACCTTCAAGGGTAAATTAAAGAAAGCCCATTACACATCTAAGGTGGCATAGGGTTGTAGGGCCCTCTGCTTAAGACGTGTTTCTATTTTTCTCCCATTGCATAACTTTGCCTTCTTCACAGTCCAGCAGACTTTATACGATGCTGCCTTGTTCTTGCCCATGTTCCTGCTGATAAGCACCTGCTCATAGTCAGTGTTGCGCAAGTTTAGAGGATTGCAGATTTTATTCACCCACACCCTCTATTTTGGTAAGATTATTATGACTTGACTGGATTGTGTTGTGGACTACAACCAAAAAAATCCTACAACCACTTTCATACAAATGCAGCTGTCATTAGCAGAGCTCTGTCGAAACTTGTCCCTGTCTGCATCACCAAGAGTGCCCTGTATGGCAGCCACCAAAGGGTGGGTAAAAATGTTTATTAACAAATGAATTAAATTAGTCTCACATTTTTTATTATATGTATTTATTAATTTATTTATTAACCACAGTAATTCAGAATACATTTTCACTGCTCCAGGGTCTAAATGCTCTTCTTAAATTAAGTCACAGCTTTAAAAGTCTAATGCCATCTAGGGGTTTAATTGATATTTAACAGTGGTTAACAAATTGAACAAGCATTCCAAAGATTATCTTTTCACACTGCACAACTTCTAAATTATCACTGTTGAACAACTGAGCAAGGCCCCTAACCCTAAATTGCTCTAATTGGATGTAATCTAAAATAAAAGCTTCTGCTAAATGGCATGAATGTCCTCTAGGGAAGCACTGGGACAGTGAGGTGAGAGAATTGCAGTGATGTAAATATCTAAAAAAAAGCAGGGTTACCCTAACCTTTAATAAAGTTGTTAACTACATAATAGTGCTTTTTTTTCCTTTTTCTAATTTGTGATGATGAAATACAAAAATAAAATATTTACTTTGCATTAAAAAATGAGCACAATATGAAAATTTAACTAAAACCAAAGCATGGAGCCAAACTTAAATCCAAAATTCCCCTTTAAAAGTCCAGACACTACTCATCAACATCAAAGGTTA
>JAYDZG010000014.1:3576782-3588139 GCA_034509265.1 Microcambeva bendego
GCAGAGATGCGAAGGAGGATGAAGAAAGCTGGACGACTTGGAATGGAAAACTTGGAGAAAGAGGTGCTTTTATTTTTAGTTTTAACTTTTATTTTTAACATTGCATTAAAGCAGTGACATTCAAAAATTGTCGGGCACTCAGTTGTAGCAGCGGTATACACACTAGCACATTAGGGCTGAAACTTTGAACTCTGTGTGTCTAGATGAACAACAATTGGCTGTTGTTCAAGAGGCTGCCTGAGGGAACCTCATAACTGATGCACCTTAGTTAGTGTGTCTTTCTGTAAACAAGGCTGATCCGCATCTGAATTCACCTCATGCAGGTGAAAAGATGCAATGGGGCTCTGGGATAATGGGATGAGGGTGTTATTCTCCGTACACAAAGCTGAGACTCATATGATCTCACCTCGTGTAAGTGGAAAGATGAAGTGGTTGCTGCACACTTGACGGAGGCAGTCATGGCTCTCCTCAGTCAGCGTGGAGGTCAACATCAGTAAAGAGGAAGTGGGATCAAATTGGATAATTGCATATAACCAGTATACCATATTGTCACAGAGCTATTATGTCCATTTTTCTTTTTTTCTTTTTTTTTTTTAGACATTTACTTTGTTTTCACAGGCATCGAATCAACCGGATGCTCATTCAGCAGGCCAGACATTAACACCACTATAAGTTTCTCCAGACCTCTGACACGGAGCTCAAAGCTTTTCCAGAGCACCTGTCTCTATGACAACTTCAGCCTGGGTGCGGAAGTAAGGCCGGCCGGACATGATCCCTCGAACCCCGAACCTCCCTCCGAGGTTCCACCCAGGGATCAAATGACCGCAGATGCAAATCATCTAGAAACTGCTCCTCTGGGTACCTTACAAAGGCGCTGTAAACCTATCCAGGCATTGCTGGCCAAGAGTGTTGGGAATAAAGTGACCTTACTGAGTCATCCACAGAATACTGCGCTGGTGGCTGATATTCCGAAACTGCCAATCAAAGCGGTTTCTGTGGCCGAACCCATAACGATTGGTCCATCCACATCGCGGTCGATAGCGAAACCTGACCCACGGTCTACACCACAAGCAGCATCTGCACCTTCACAAATTCTCACTACATCATCATCATCCGCACAAGGTCCTGTACAGATCGTGTACAAGCTTCCAGGCGGCTCGAGTCTTATTCAGAACGACGGCACCTCAGTCGGCTTGTCAGTCCAGCCAATAACAGAGCAGGAAACTGGGAAAAAGGTCTCGCGGCAACTGTTCATCCTTCCCTCGAATTTGCTCATTCAAAAGAGTGAATCCCCAAGCGCTCAGCAATCATTCAGCATCAACCCTGTTGCTAGTCCTATAACACTTTTGACGAGTACTTGCAATGTAAGTGCTCCTGAAAACCAGTCCAGAATTCCTGTCCAGCCAGTTGCTCCTTTAAATGACACCAACTTGGCAAAACCTCCTGGTGTTTCAAAGCACAGCATACCTTCAACTGGCCTACCAAACCCTACTCCTCCTTCAGTGTCTGTAGATCCCAACAAAAGTGATCTCAAACAAGAGTTAAAGACTGTCTGCATTAGAGACTCACAGTCCATTCTCGTCACCACCAGAGGAGGCAACACGGGAGTCGTAAAGGTCCAGACTTCGGACAAGAGCGGCGTTGGGGTTTTAACACCCAGCCCAGTTTTCACGATCCCTCCTCAGATTCCAACGTTCCTGGTGTCCAAGTCGTCGGCAAACCTCGTTCAAACCTCCACCGCTCATACCCCTAACTCTGGCAAGATATCGCATGCCGTCCAATCTCTGATTGACAAAGGGAATTCATTTAAATATGCACCCCAATCACCTTTAAAAAGTGTCGGTCTACCAAACTCATCCCTCCTAATAGAAAAACAAGGCGGTACAGTGGCCCTAAACAAAGACGTACCCACTCCCATAGAGTCTAT
Organism: Microcambeva bendego; assembly: GCA_034509265.1. Taxonomy (NCBI): domain Eukaryota; kingdom Metazoa; phylum Chordata; class Actinopteri; order Siluriformes; family Trichomycteridae; genus Microcambeva; species Microcambeva bendego. Next base: position 3,578,710 of record JAYDZG010000014.1, read on the forward strand.
TTCAATCAACAGAGCCATTGCTAATGTGCATGAGAATATCCATCCTACCGCCATCAAAAACCTACCCAAACCTTCTCAGAAGAGGTCGCAGGTTACTAGCATTGATCAAGACCAGTCTGCCTTTTCAAAAGTTTTCCTTCTCACACCTACAACAAGCTGTCCACAATCAGAATCACGTACCACTGATCCTCCTGTTCCATCCATTATCGCAGACTCAAGGGTCAGGTTCATGAGTCAGTACAGTTCGGCCTGCTCTACCCTTTCAACCATCGCCAAAGACTCTGTGAGACCTGGATCTACAGTTACTAAGCCGGCAATTGAAGCCATGAGTGTCGGACCTCTCCCTGGGAAGTCCATCACCACCTCAACTACTAGTACTCAAGTCCACGGTATCAATGTTTCTGGCTTGACAGCAAGGATACTGAATGAAAGTAGCAATGCAATAGCAAACATTGACACAAAGGTTGGCCCTGGCATGGGTGCCAGTGCCTCCTCGAGCAGACTAGTGTTGGTCCAGAATGCCAACTCTGGTGCAAACAGCACTTCTGCACCAAATGCCAAAGTCTCTCTCCGAGCAACAGCTTGTTTGGAAGGCAAACCTGTCACGCTTACAACTCTCAACTCCGGTCATATGAGTTCTGCACTGGTTTCAGCAGTGCATCCAAAAAGTACATCTTTATTGATTTCAAAACCAGACCTGATGCTTCCACCAGCTTTAGATAGTGCTCCTTCATCTCTGGGAAACTCGGCTTTGTCAAATAGTCTTCAAAGCAAAGGTCTGACTGGAGAAAAACCTTGGGTCCCGTCATCCATCAGTACACCTTCAATAGTAACATCTGTCCCAATGATTTGTCAGACTGTAAGCCCCAAAATGGCAACAGCTTCTCAACAAGTGTCTTCCTTGGTAAAATCTCCACTGAACTCCATCCCTGGTATCACCAAACCGCAGGAAAGGGTTGTCATCAATACCTCGGTTCCGCTTGCCCCAGGGACTCAACTGCTTATCAACAACACTAGATTTGTAGTGCCTGCTCAAGGCCTTGGACCCGGTAGTCATATTCTTGTGATCTCGAACCCTTCTGGGTGTCCCACGGGTCCCTTGGGTCCAATTCAGAGAGCTGCAGGTGCTCAAATGCAGTCCCAGCATTCGTCAATAAGACTTCCAGCTCTCGTCACGGCAAAGATCGGAACGTCCATTTCAAGTCATCAAGTTTTAACATCTGCTGAGACCACACAAACATCTGGACAGCCAGGTTTACCCAGTGTCATCAGACTTCCTTCCTTCATGCATCCTGAAGACAAACAGGCATCTGTTCCTTCTTTACAAAGTGTTATCAGCTGGCCGACTCAAAGCACTGCACAGAAACATTCTCCGAGCATAGCCACACCAACCAAGCTCCAAACAAGTCTTTTAAGCCTTGCACCCAAACCCCGGTTGACCCCTAAAATACCTTCCTTGAGTAGTACAGGTTCAAGGATGCAGACTCTTCCGGTAGCGACGGTTCCACCAAATGTCGGCGTGGTCGCCACTCATGGGGCCTCCTGTGTGGCAACCGTTAACAAACTCCTAATGGCAACTTGCCAACCGATTGGGCCTGTACAGCCTGGAAATATCCATCCACTCCAGGTCCCGGCTCAGAATGCTCCCCACACCTCCAGTAAACTCCTGTTAAGTCCAGACGGTGCCATTTTAAATGTACTAACAAGTCCAGTTCTACAAAATCTACCAGTATTGCCAAGTGTGAAAGTTCTTTGCACCTCTAATGCACCAGCTCTGGACACTATAGATTCCCTGAGCATCCGGACGTCAGATACTCCAGCAGGACCTAGTCAGTGAAAGGTCGTATTGGTTCATTTTTGAATTGCTATTCAATAAACACAAGGGATGTAACGATACACTCTACCCACGATGTGATGCAATTCATGATACTGGCTTTGGTTACATATATATATCGACTAATTTTAAAAGAATCACCAATTCAAATCGGTTGCCCCCAAGTGAATCGATTCGTATCGATTCTTGGTGAATCGTTACATCCCTAATAAGCACTGTTTTGTTTTGTTTGTTCAAGGTTCCTTGTATGACTCGTTTGGCGGGTGCTGTATCAGAACTTTTCGCCGTGCAATGTAACAGACTATTAAAATGAACATAGATTAAATAGAATCTATGGCCAGTAGTGTGTAAATGTCCTGTACTGTATACAGTAAATATTCTGTTAGGTTTTCTTAGTGATTTAGTATCAAAACTGATTTTAAATGAAATATTTTGCAGTATTTCTGTTAACATTGATTTAACAATGTACATGTTATTCCTTAGTAAACTGTACTAGCAGTTCTAGCACTTCTAATCTGCTTTGGTCACTCGCACATCCTGCCTGTGGTGTAGATTTAAGGACAATAGGGTGGCCGAGAGATGCGCAATGTTAGAAAAATCTCACAAATGTAAACGTTTAACAGAACATTTTAATTTTAATTGGAAGAACGCATTTCCATTGCTGTTCGTCTCTGTGTCATTTTTATCATTGTGCACCCCTCGGCCATCACAACCCGATCATCTCTGTTTTGATATTAGGATTGATGTGAGTTTTCTTTTGCACACGTACACCTTACAGGCTAACATTGCCATTTGATCAACAGTAGATTTATTTATTTATTTGATACCTTTGAAATTTTGGAGTTTGTTGGACCATTAACATAGAAGATGGTATTGGAAATAAATACACGTCTTTATAACAGACCATTGTCTTGTGTGTTCAATTTGTTTTGTGTGTTCAATTGTCTTGTGTGTTACAAATCCTACTTACAAATGATGAGCTTCATTTTCTTTCCTGCAACAAGATGCTCCCACCTAGGGGTGATAGGAGGCAAAAACACCCAAAGTGTTTTGGAAATTCCATTGCGTCTTTGTCTGGTCCACACCATCACTCAAATGCTAAGCTCCCTGGTTTGAATCTTAGCTGTGCTATTGGTCGGCTGGATGCTTAATTGGCTAATGCCTGCAGAAAATTGGCACCTATACCGAAGGAGATCGGGTTGCCACTAAAGTATGGCAAATATATGGCAAATATGAAACGCCAAAAAGGTAAATGAGTCGTATTTATATGGGCAAGGAAGTTATTCCATTAAAAAACCTTGGAAAAGATCAATTGCAATAATCATTGAATTCTCAAGACTTTTATTTTATGATAACTGAAACATCCAACGCTAATATAAACTACGTACAGTAGTACAGAGAAAAATATCAAAAGCACATAACGGCACAATGATGCCAGTAAAGTATAGCAAATGTTACAATGTTATAAATGCAGAAACGAGCATCGCAGATTTGTTATAATATATTTCTCTGATTGTTTTGGGTCTATTTCACATTCCACAAAGCCCCTGTCATGTTCAGCAAACAGCAATTATCATATTTTGCTTGGAAAGAAGTGTGCCCTAGTTTTAACATCAAGTAAAGAGTGGAATTATAATGAATTATGCTTCTTCATACAATGCCTTTCTATCCTTGTAGCCTAAAAAGCAGGAACTTCCAGTTCCTTACAGATAAGTGGTTCTTAAGCTCTGATACACACTGACCTGGCAACATTATGACCTAAATAAAATAAAATTGATTATCTCTTCATCACGGTACCTTTTAGTAAGTGGAATATTTAATGTATGGTGAGTAAACATTTTATCCTCAGAGTTGATATTAGAAGCAGGAAACATGGACGATAAGGATTTGAGCCAGGGCCGTGATGTGATTTTGTGGGGTGTTCCTGGTCTGCAGTGGAAGTTGATGCTGGTAACGTGGTCATAATGTTATGCCTGATAGGTGTATAAAGTATTTTTTAAATGAGATTTTAAATGTGATCGAGCATAAAAAATGAGAAAACAGTGAGTATGTGACTGGAAGACTATCGCTTCAGATAAGGACAATTGCTCTTCAGGGTGAGTATGGTGGTGGTAATGGTGCAGAGGTGACTTTCTCATAGGCTGGAGGAGCATTAGGGAACTGAAAAACAACAACAACAAAACAATGTTAATACAGAATTAAACCTGGTTTTGAATTTACAATATTCAGTGATACAATCATACCATGTATGATTATGTATGTGACAAATAAAACTTGATATCAAATTCATGTGGGTGTATAAAATTTACCCTGAGATTATAGTTTAGGCCCTACCTTATTCATAGAGCATGGAATCAGCCTCCTGTGTAATATACAAGCTTAAACATTTTTCTTTCGATGTAGCAGTCTAGTGCATCATATTTACTGGTTAATCTGCGCTATGAGGCGTATCAATCCTACAGCAATTCAGTTAGCAATCGCTTAGTCAAGATGTCAAAGTCTAAGGCAGCTAAAAACACTTCGAGACTGGATGTTCAAGGTTTGCATTCAAATGTTAAGGTGAGTGCGCTTTGTTTTGTAGCTTCCTTTTATTTTATCGTTCGATTTCTATCATGAAATCAAATTTTCCTGAATGTATTAGTTTTATTCATTTAATAGTTTTATTTAACAGCAAGTGTTTTTATATTGTGAATTCATTCTTCACTCTATTTTCCAATGTTTTCCTTTTCAGTGCTTACTGCCTGCCTCATGATGCAACTCTTAATCCCTTCCACCAGTCACATGAGTCTTCATACCCTCTGGTTAATGAGGTACAAACACTCTAAAATGTCGGAATTCATTTTAACCTAGTTCTAAAAGAAATCAGCATTGTATATGTAAGATATAAGATGTAAATCAAAATATTGTAAACTAATGCTTTTAATGTCATTTATTAATGCTTGAATAGTTTGTGTCTTTTTCTCCCTTTTTCTGGGGTATCAGTGAGACGGGTATATTGCTGCTCATGTCTTCTGCAACATGTCTTTTTGTCCCAAGCCTCAGTGCTGGTGTCCCACCTAGGCACTACTTTGTATGTTATATCATCTGCATTGTTATTAATACTTATTACATTGCTTGGGCTGACTTGCAGATTGGGCACCTATAAATGATTGGCTGGTCTGAGGTTGGGAATTCAATAAGGATTTCTCATGTGTGTCTGGCTCTTCATCCAGAAAGCTGATTCTCATATGAACCCGCCTCGTGTAGGTGGAAAGAAGCAGTCGGCTACTGCACATGTCGAATTATATCAATGATCTTTAATAGAATCCCAATAAGACCAGAAGTATAGTCATGTGACTTAATGTAACAGCTGCCAAATGCCATTTTTAAATAAATATTGTTGTTTACAGTACAGATGTTCCACTTCAGGCATCTTACCGTGGATTGGACGCTGTTGAAATCACTGAGGGACATTTTACTTTCGTCTGCTCCTCCTGATTCGCTGTACTGTCCCGACCTCATGATGTCCCTCCAGGACAGACTTGGGATTCTGGAGTTCTGTGTCAACCAGGAAGATTTTAATCACATGATCCTCGGCATGACTAAGGACTTCTGTGGAGCCATTTCAGCTCCAGCCATTCTTAAAATCATGAACATTGTCAACAAAGGACACTCTTAGGGTTGATTAGTATCATTTGACGTTAACCTTATTTCTCCATTCAGTAGAGTCCTAGCGTTTTTAAAGGAGATTTATTTTATATAAGGGTGGACAAAACTAAATATACATATAACAAATCATCTATGAATTACCCAGCCTAAACTACAACAACAACAACAACAACAACAACAACTACTACTACTACTACAGTACTGCTAATAATAATAAAATAATAAGGCAAGTCAGCATTAACTGAGTATCTAACATAGTATATTAGCATTGGATTACATTTTTCATCTTATTTAGTAAAAAAATTTAAACAGACTTGATACTCACCCTGATGATTCTGTACCCACTGCGTTTGCGGTAGTACCAGCAGCCCAGAATGAACAGAGCTGTAAGGACAATCGCAAGTACAGCAATTCCTGCAGCTCTGAAACACACAAACACACCCACATCTCACTATTGTTATATCTAAAATATGTATACATTTTAAGCGACTGTAGCTCAGATTGCTGATTCTTATAGAAACGTGTCAGAACACACAGTTACAGGGCAGTTTTTTGGGTGTAAAAGGGAGAGTCAACACAATATTAAGTCATAATTTGATATGTCTGATCTGTGTATAAGAAAAAAATATTTTCATGAATTTCAATTCTTTCCACAACATTTTTCAAATCTGTTGAATAAAAATGTGCATTTGTTCAGTGCTAGAAAGTTCTCCCGTGTCATTTTGCTTGACACCTAGTCAGATTCCACAGCCTTAGACGCTGCTGCACTAGAAACGAAGAGCTTTTAAAGTTTTTAAAGTTCCTTGTTCTTTCGTAGCTTTGTAGAAGTTTTTTTTACATGTTCCAATCAATCATTAACAGGAAAAGCAGTAGCAGAAACTAATAAATCCTAAGATTGACATCACATCTACATAAGCATGCAAACTTTGTCATTAATGATTAATGCTGATCGAGTAAAAGTAAACCTACTCCTCTGCCCTGATGAAATTATCACGTCCTCGGCTGGCAAAACGGATGCTGAAGTCACCACGAGGCATTGCTCCTGTGTACAGTAAATACATTCATTTTTAAACCCTACTGGACGTAAAATGAACCTTTATAATATTTGTATTGTCCTGGGGTCTTTCAGGTCCTGGGTTCGGTTCACAAGTGGAGCGGTCCGGGTCCTCTCTGTGTGGAGGTTATTTGGTCGGCCGTGTCTGTGTGGGTTTCCTCCGGGAGCGCCGGTTTCCTCCCACAGTCCACATGGAAGGGAGGTAAATTGGAGATCCATGACTGTATTTGACATTGAAGCTTTGCAGTGATGAATTTTAACTGGTGTAACCAGTTATATTATTACCTGTCATGTCAGTAATGTAACCAAAGTGTGTAAAATATGACATTAAAATCCTAATAAAATAAAGTGTGTTGATGCGTAAATAAATAAATGAATAATGTGTAGATAAAAAAGTATTGATTAAATCAATACTTAAATACATAAACCAAAGCATAAACATAAAGCATGGTTTAAAATTATAATAAATATATTAAAACATAAATAAAAAATAATTGTTTTAATAATTTAATTAATTAATTTAGGATGGTTTAAAAATAAGTCATTCAAATGTAAATAAAGTGTGTAAAGCATGGTTTTACTATCCTAATAAATAAGTAAATACATATACAAAGTTCCAAAATAAAAACCAAAAGTGATCTTGATCAAAACAAGTAATTATGCAATAGCTAAATAAATTAATTTAATCATTATCTAATTATTATCTAATAATGTAATCTAAATAAAAAACAACACATCGATTCTAATTCAGTTAGGTGGTTATAACGCTCAGATCTTACCTGAAGTGGATAATTTGATTACAGACTCTCTGGTTGAAACGGCAGCATCAAATGCAGTTCAGATTTCTTCCTCACTCTTTTTTCCAAACAATCCCCCTCCCTTAAGAAGCCATGGCACAGTCGGTGAGCTTAAAGTTTGTTCTCATGACCATCACGGGTTCTCCTCTCCTACCTCATTGTATTGAAATAATCGGCGTAAAACACACAGACCCCCCTTTCTGTTCCTGAAGGCGGTCTGCTGACTGTCAGGCACTGAGAGGCCTGAGAAAGTCCTCAGTAAATCCTTTCAGTGATGACTCAAGTGATGTTAGGACAGGTAATGCTCAAAAATTAGACTGTTACTATACGAATACTGTAGCTTAATATATACACTGATCAGGCATACATACATTAACTAGGTCTCTGAGGTAACAAAGCACTTTTGGTTGTTCCTAGAACTAAATTGAAGTGAAAGCTAGATTTTGCTATGTGTGCTCCTAAACTATGGAGCAATGGAACATATTTTAAAAACATTTGAAAACCCACTTTGGTTTTGAGTGTGATCATGGGTGATGTGCCTTTACTGTTATTTAGTGTTATATTTCCTCTGCTTTTATTATTTTAATGATTTATTGTAAAGCACTTTGTAGCGTTGTCTTAGAAAAGTACTATATAAATAAATTTTACTTACCTACTTATGACTACCTTCCTAATATTGTGTTAATATTTTCTTCCACATAAATAAACTTCTAGTGTAATTTTGAAAATGAAGCAAACTAAAGTGAACAACTGAAGTGGTTTGTTCATAAAAAGCACGCCATTCAATGATGTTTCGGGGCTGTTTTTCTTCTAATGGCCCAATAATTATTGTTAGGCTACAAGGCATTTTAGACTCAATGTAAAGCGCCAGATATGTTATACATGTGTTGTGAGACAATTTCCCATATACAGCATTAAAACTATCCAATTTAAGCCACAGTAGCTCTTCCGGTGGTCTTGGCCTCCAGACAGCATGTCAGTAGTTTGTGGCTTCAGACCGCTCTAAATGGCACGTAAACGCATTTGCACACCTGACAATTAGCTTCTTGGCCATAAAATAATAAAATAAAAACAGTAATAAGTCCTTTATGTGATAAGGGCCTTGCTTAAGGGTCTAACGTTGACAACCTAGTAGTAGTGAGGCTTGGACTTGTGACCTTTTGATTGCTCGTCTATCCTCAACTAAGCTTAAACTGCCAGTAATTTCAGTTATGTAACTGATGTATTTCCACTGTTAGTAGTTGTTGTGGCTGAGTCAGTGGGTGAGTTTGGGGTTATAGTCAGAGACTGCGACCACGATCAGGTCATTCCAGACACGCCATGTGTTTACATGTGACCTGGTTGACTCTCTGGTCGGTGGAGTGGAACTTCTTTTAGCTAAAAAAGGTCTTCGTCTGCCCCATGCTTTGATCATTTCTTGATTGAATTCAAACTCAATAGAAATACACTCAATTGAAATACTTGATTTGCTTTATACTGCTGCATGTATATGATTTAAAGTCTCACGTTTCTCGTTTCCTTTATTGCACTGTTTATTGCACCTCTATAAGGTTTTGTACTCGAAATGTTTAATAAAAAAAAGAACAACCAAACAAAAAAAAAAACAGGTATTTAGCTGTGACGTCACGCGATGCCGGAAGTTTGACCTTCGGCGCGTTCCGTCAGAACCGTGCGCGAGCGAAGACGTTCGGCTCCTGTCACGGTTTGTTTATTTTTGGTTATTTAGCGGTTCGTTAATGGAGGGAGACGCGGCGGTGAGGAGGATTAAACCCTCGCCGAATAACAGCCATGTTAGGCAGCAGTACTGCGGGGAGCAGGACGGTTATGAGGAGAGGAAGAAGAAAGCTGAAGTGGGCTGGTTAGCTCTGGGTGAGGGGGCGGTGTGTGTGCTGCTACTTGCCTTCATTCTCGCGCTCTGGGCTTCGGTTCATCTCTCCCTTAAACAGCTGCTGATAGGAAACCGGTCCGAACAGTTCAACTCATCCAGCGCCAGGTAGTGACGTTTACTTCTAACTAAATACTCCACAGAACCGTGCAAATGTGCTCCAGATAACGTCTGATATAACACAGCCATACCATAAAGAATTTAGTGCACAA
>JAYDZG010000014.1:3609530-3628025 GCA_034509265.1 Microcambeva bendego
TTTCACTTTGAACCGTTTTTAACTTTGAACCGTAAGAACTACCACTACTCAGTTCCCAAATTGGGCATCTTAATTGAGCATAAAAAGAGCATTTATTAAGATAAATAAAAAATATATAATATAAAGTAAATAAATAAATGAATTTCCATGTCAATCTATTATCATTTAGTTTAAAATATTTTTTAATTAAAAAATATATATATATATAAAATATGAATACTGAATACAAAAAAATCCACTTAAAACAAGGCTCCTTTAAAAATAATTTATTGTTCTTTATGTACAGGAAAAATATAGAAAAACAAACCTGGTAAAAAACGTTTCATGTACAAGAATCTGGCGTAGTTACACACACAGCGGCAAACATTCACTCAAAGCACAGCGGCATTCAGATGAAAATCATGGAAACAACTGAACTGTACACACAGGAGGAGAAGAGTCCCGTTCTCATCCCTATTCTGAGAGTCCCGCATGACATTTGTACCTCAGGGCATCAGTCCATTTAGGAAACATGAAATGATCACCACACGTGTATTCCTTAACTGCACCACATGAATCATTACAGCTCAATCAGGAATTAAAGACAATAAACAAACAACAAAAAAGCGTCATCGTGAGTGTTTAAAATTATTATTATATTCAGAATATTCATTATTAAATAAATCCATACCCTCCCGAGAGAATCGCACATACCATATGAGCCCAGAAAATCTTTGGTAAGCTAAAGGAATCACGCTTCGAGATTATCGGCCCTACACATGCAAATTTAGAGTTTTAAAAAGCACGAACTGGTTCTGTTTTGACCTGAGGAGCTGCAAACCGAAGTTTGGTCCAGAAAAACATAATTAGGACTCATAAACGATTAAAACATGAGAGGAAAAGAGCTGATGCTTCCATTGCACACAATAAATCCATAATTGTAATACTGCATTGGAGAGAGAACCTTAAAAGCGTTCGGTTATCCTTGATCTCATTTTCTATTTTTTTTTTGCCTCACGGATCGGCAAAGGTACAATTTAGTCTCTCTAATGAATCTGGCTGCATGTTTTTGGACTGTGGGCGGAAACCTACGCAGGCCAGACCGCCCAGCTTGGGGATCAATTCCAGGATTTTCTTGCTGTGAGGCGACAGTGGTGCTCACAACTGAACTAAAGAGGTCAGAGCCAAGACTACACCCAGTACGGGGCTGGCATAGCAGTCAAATGTGCCGTTATCCAGCCGTTACATGAACTAGGGGCCATTTGTGATGTCTAACATTTAGTTTAAAATAATATACTTATAAATCATACAAGAATTCATCAATTAGAATAGTAAGTTCATGGTAACTCTTAAGAATGACGTACATTTGTTTTGTTGACGACTGCTAATCTTAATATCTAAATACTCTGGTGCCTAGTTAAAGCTCCCGACAGACGAGCATATACAGTCGTAGTAAAAAATACGAGACTATTCTGTTCAAATTGCTATTCTAGTTTATAGAAAAACAATGACACAAAATACTGTGTGAAAAAAAAAAGTGATAATTTTGAAGTGGTCTCTTATTTTATTTTTTCCACGACTGTATAAGCTTAAAAATAGTTTCAAGATTGATCGGCACTGACGAACTCAAAGCTCTCGTCAAAACGCTAAGCTGCTAGTCGGTTGCTTTAATACTTTAGATGTACAAATATATAAGGCTAGAAATAATATGTTTAATCTAAGCAAGCGAAGTAAGTTGCATTTAAGTGTCGGGGTGCGTTTATCTCCGATCTGTCATAGCGTATCGTGGTTAAATAAGATGTTCGCTCAATTCCTCTTCTGAGGTGGAAACTAAAACAAGGTTGAAGCAGGTTCTGGAGTTTATTTTCTTGTAGATGCATTTTAACCCTTGTCTCGCAATTAAGCGTAGCTAAAGAGGGTGTACATTTGCTTACGCACTCCCTCCAGCGTGTGCTAAGTCCTACCAATCCCATTCTGTAGTGGATTTTCACATAAAGCCGACTCAGTGTACAGAAAGCCCCTATACAGGCACCCTGGGCAACCAAAGTCCTCATAGAGCTTTCATATCCTCACTCCTTAGTCAGACTTTTTCCATTATCCTGGCATTAAGTAGTTGTCCTGGCCGAGACTGCCTGGGATGTTTAAGTATGCTCCTACACATACGTGGTCATGCTTTGTTTTGATCCTATCATAATATATAAATATATCCTGGATAATAGATCCAGTTCCAACTCAATTTAGAGGTGCACTACTTTCTCTCATATCCTGCATGGATTGCTTCGTTTTGTTTTTATCCAACTTCCACTGAAATAAGTGGGACTGATGATAAAAAGAAGCTGCAAACTACTGCATTTTGAATGAAGGTAGTTCTGTGCGGTGAGAACCACAATAAACGAGGTTTCTGAGGAGAACTTCTCATCAGAATACATGCTTGCTCTTATAAGAGCTAAATAATGATGTAGAAGTTTGACAAACTCAGTTAGTTATAATGATAAAGGAATACTTTAGAATGAAAAAGTCATGATCTGTGTACATGCTAAAGAACCTTTATACTGCCGTCATTATATTTGTTACTCGAAGCCCAAACATCTTCCCGTCAGTGCTACCTCGAAAGAAAGAATTTCATCCAGAGCGCCCCATAAATCCTTGAGAAATTCGACTCAAATCTTCCTATGCGTCATCATCACTGTAAACAAAACCCTGACTCAATGTTTTAACCCAAAGCGTATAACATTATCGGGCTGAGATAAATAATACTGGTGTTAGAACACAGGAATACACACAAAACACACACACACACACACACACACACACACTGCAGTCTGACCTCAGTGAGTCCTCACCTTGATCAAGTCTCTATCCTATTCTCTGTATAGGCCAGTCCAACCTAAAGAGGCTCCTCGCTCCTTTCTTTCGAGTCCCTTTCATGCAGCTCCTGGTAAATATTCTATAAAATAAACTTCGGCGTGTGAACGTTTCAAACATCATCATTTAAGAATCCTGTGCACTTTCCCAGGAGTGATCCGAGTAGTGCTTAAATGGGAACACGCCACGTTAAAGTGGGAATTAAAAGGGTGTGTGTGAACGACAGGAGACAGAGGGAGTGTTCGAAAGCCCAGAGATCTGTTTCCTACACGCTATACTCTTGAACAAAAGGCCATTTAAAATATCAGATGCTATAAAATGCTGCCTAGTAAGGAACAGCAAATTTCCTCGAATAACACAGGCGCATTCGATAAAGAGGTGAAGGCAATCCCAGGATTCAGTGCGGCACAACTAACAGGCATGATTAATGAAAGCGTACCGACGGCGTTCTTTTCTTAAATAAACGTGTACGAGCTCGTCAGGGACAATTTAACGGTTTCACAATTGAATTTAATGAAGCGAGATGTTAGTTGACCACCTCGCACAATTGATTTGAATAGCACGATGCTAAATTAGTGTTAGCTTAGTAAGTGCTAGTGTGTTCGAATAACCTGCCTTATTATTCGATGACTTGGAATCTTCTCTGTATAGGAATCTTAGTTGGACGCCGATTACGATGTGTTTCACCGCTAAGCTGACACGGTTAGCACAGAGCCATTTAAAACGATGTGACGCGGTGGCACAGCGTGTACCGAAAACGCTTAACCTTTACTGACATAAAAACACTCGTACGCCTTCAAGCAAATTAAACATCAATAATAAATGATTAGGTGTCTCAATGAGAGAAGTCAGTCCGCTCTGAATTCTGGAATCGCCTAACCCAATAAAGAGGCAGGTGATGCTCATTCGTTCTACCTTAGTAGATACCTTAGTAGTGATTATATTAAGGCATATAGGATTTGGAACAGATTACTCATGCGTCTCTGTAGAGAGATGTTAGGTTTTCGAACACACCCGAGATGAGCTAATGCTCTTACTCATGAACAATTAGTGCCTGTATTAATTATGTCAGTATGTCAAATTGGGCAGTAAAATTATTGCCTAAATTTCTATAACATGAAAGAGACGAGTTTTGGATGCCAACACTCGATTGAAGCTATTTCAACCCTGGCTTAGCTTTGATGGAGCGTCTGCCTTTCACACGTGAGTGTAAATAAGTTACCCCACTATACCCCCCTTGTGAAGCCTCAGACATGACCAGAAGTTCCTGCCTTTGACCAGCCTATACTCCGCCGCACATAGCCATTCAACTGAACAAGAATCCAGATCCCGCAGATTCTCCGCCGGTCTCTCCACACATTACGATAACGTGCAGTCGTACGCCCCGTCATCGCCCGCCTCCTCTTCCGCCTCGTCCTGGCCGTTTTCCTCGATGGTGCGAGGCGGAGAGCCTGGCGGTTTGTCGAGGGTCATGGGGTGGGTAAAAGCGTTACCCGGGCGATGCTCCTCTGCCCGGGGCAGGACCGGGTCGACCATCTTGGAGACGGACGGCTGGAAGGAGTCGAGCTGAACCTGGTCCACCACGGAGATGTCACAGAGCGTCTGCAGCTCCGGGGCGATGAGGTTGAGGAAGGCCTTGTAACCCAGACTGGAAGAGGCAAGATGGAGAGATTATTATCAACATACCAAGTCAAGTTAAAGCAACGTTGCTATCTAAGAAAGGACTCCATACATGAATCGATATTCACTTTGAACTCCAGGGGGTGCTGGCACTATATATTTTTAAGACAAAAAATGAAAAAAAGTATTCTTGGCATAGTTTACAACCATCTCAGAAATAAAAGAACATTGATTATAAATGTATCGTGAATCATATCGTATCGGAAGATCCCAAGTTAGGCCACAATGCTGCACACCGAGTCCATCGTGTGTCACTATGCTTTCTAAATAAACTAAATAAAATAAATGTCCAACTCTTACTAACCAGTTAGATGAAGCCCATTGGTCGATGGCGATGAGCCCGGCTTGGACATTCTGAACCGTGTCGGCATCTGCATTGTCCAAGAAGCCCAAGACCTGCTTGATGACGTTGACGTCACGAAGAATCAAACCGATCACAGTGCTCCACTCCAAACAGCCCGCCTCCAAAAAGACATGAAGCAAATACCTAGAGAGAGAGAGAGAGAGAGAGAGAGAATTAAGATACCAAATGAACAAATCAGCTATAAAGATACTCAAAGTTTAATATGTGAACTATTAGGGATGTAATCGATTCAGAAAGAATAGATACAAATTGATTCATTTGCATGATTCTTTTGAATCAGTGATTCATTTAAGTTGCATCCATATTCACTTTAAACACCAGTGAACGCCGGCGCTATATATATTTTTTACACAAAGTATGAATCCAGTATTTCCGGCATGAGTTTAGAACTACCTCATAAATAAAGACACTGAGCTTTATGTTCCTTTTCTCCAACAAGAAATCATAAACAGAAACTGTGTGAAGTTAATAAAATTATTTGTCTTCAATTTCATGTCACTTGAGGAAAAAACAAACAGTAAAAAAGTGTACTGTAGCATCCCTAATAACAATTATTTCAGATATTATTAAAATTACTCAAATGAGCATCAAAGCTGCTGTAAATACCGATTAGGCATAACATCATTATCACCTATAACATATTGTGTTGATTCACCTTTTTTACTTTGAAACATTTATCGTACCGATACAGAACTAACGTTTAGCAATCAATCGGACTTCAGGAATGCACAACTTTACACTGAATGCACAACAAATGCAAGTAGTATTGTATTAAGCTTTTTTTAAAAATCATTGCTTACCTTAGCTGTACTTGAGACTTGTGAGGGCCCTTATTGGCCAGCTCCATGGAGATGTGCTCCAGCTCCGACTGGCTAAGACTGAGTGTGGAGTAGTTCTCGTCCACCATCGTCCAATCACCGTCCACCACAGAGCTCGTCTCGGTCAGATCTGTAGCCGAACCGATACTGCACTCCTCCGCTAAAGCACATAGAGCAACAAGACCTGATTAAAAAACATTCAGGTGAGCTGAGACACAGGTGCTGTACTGGCTGCATCTTTTTTCATGCACGTAGATCAGTTTTGTGTACGTACACCCATAACTGCATCAGTTAGTTATGAGGAATACCCTGAGGAACCCGCCCCGTCGTCTGTGTGGGCGCCCAGCCTGCTGGTAGCAGAGCTGAGATGCGAGCGTGCAAGATGTCAGCTCTGGTGAGCTTGCTAGTTTCTCGCTGAGCCACTTTAATGCTTACTTTTATTGATAAGAGGAGACAGAAAAGCTTCCTGGGTCTGTGGAGCTCCGTGTGAGGAGGCGGAATCGACCTCCTTCGGCTGCGCTTTCAGACCATCCAGCCAGTTGTGATTGGTTGTGGTGACCTGAGGAGGCGTCATCTCCATATCGGTGTTTAATAAGCTATCGTTCGACTGAGAGGCTACCAGACGAGTACTCAACACTAAACAGAAAGGACAAAAAAGATCAAAGAATTAAAAAAAAAAACTCATTTTTGAAAAAGTTATACACAAAACCTGAAATTAGCAGTTTCGTTCCTAGAGCACACAGAAATTTGTCAAAGAATGCCTATAAGTGCTCATTTGTCTATAGTTTAAACCCCAAATCTGCCCCCAAAACACTTTGCATCCACTTCAAACTCTGCTTAATACATAATTCTTTAAAAAAACATAAAGCAGTGCTCGAAAAATCCAGATGTTACCCCTATGTAGAGTAATTCATGCAAGTTGGTTCTTTGGTATAAGCAGAGTAAATACGGTCATAATTTCATCAAATAAAAAAAACACAGTAAAAAGGAATGAGTATTCAATAATAATAATAATAATAATAATGATGATGATGATGATGATGATGATGATGATGATGATGATAATAATGAACAATAAACTGTTGATGCAGGAATGCTGGGGCAGAAACCAATCAGCAACTCGTTCTTATTAATGTAGCATTAAATTAAATGAAAAATTATATATTGGCTCAAAAAAGCCTTGAAAAAAAAACGTGGAGGAAATTGTTGTTTCTGATTATTAGTTAGGTTAGTAAGTCCCATGTAGAGGCTTCATGTTAAGTCTTGTAAACCACAGTGGGAACAGATTGTACGACAGTTAGATGCATCGTTTGTGCAACCTGGGTCACGAACAAACCCTTACCTGTCCGACAGCGTCCGTTTTTCAGAGGTGACCCGGCTGGTAGGACAGGAAAAGGCCACAGGAAGTCATTGTGAAGGCATTTGAGAGCCGAGACGAAGTCGGTGACCCGGGCGACGCGCGTGCGTTCGCGAGTCAACCACCCGATCAGCTCGAAGCCCAGCTGAGCTGAGAAACAGCCGAGGTCCTTCAGACGGATCTGCTCGAGCAGACAGCGGGCGTGGCGCCACAGCATCATGTCGATGTACATGTTCTCCGCACACTCGCTCTCCCTACTGCACACACACAAGATGTCAACAAGGGATCAGCTTTGATCAACGAAATATTCCTCGACTCAATCACACCACAGACGCTGTAAATGCAGCAGTTATAAGGAATCCACCGCCACCCTCCCTGAATGAACAGCAAGCCAACCAATGTTTGTACAGGTACCCGGCAGAGCTGAGTTCGAAACGACGAGTTTAAGATAGTGTGCTAGCGCCAGTCTTTGTTTTACTTGCGTCTATGAAGTGCCAACTTAAGCTGGAGACATAAGTGCTGGGCTAATGCAGAGCACTGAATACCACAAAAAGATTCTGAGTACAGTAACAGTAAATTAGGGAGGGACGAGGACAAAAGGACAAAATACCTGGGAACCAGGAACCAGGAACAGGAACATGGAGGCATAACACACACTGTGATCAAGTAATTTAAGTAAAAACGTTGCTAGTAAGTAAATTCTCTTTTAAGTTGCATTTTTGCACCAAAGTCTATTTAAAATAATAGCAATAGCTGCTTTTGCATAGCACAGCCGTTCCCCCGGACCTTCCCCCATCAGGACTACAGCCTGAAAAGCAATATTATAAAGCAACATGTACACTGATTGTTCTCTCTCTATGACAGGAGAATTCAGCAGTGATTTACTACCTCCTGAAAGTATGCTGAGAAGTGTGTGTGTGTGTGTGTGTTCTACCCTTTATTGGAGGGTCCTGAGGGCATACTGAAGGTCTTCTGTAAATTAAATTTTCCTGTAGAAACCACTTCAGCTGACTGAGAAAGACTGATGCTGCGATTCCTGAAGAACTCGAATCCTACCGTCGAACTCGGTTCCTAAACGAAAAGCAAGCCACATCACTTACTGATATTATTTTCCCTTTCTTTTAAACATCTGTACTTAAATATGTTTAAAAAGCAAATCTAAGGCCTAGAGTTTTTCCCTCTTTGTTTATTAAAAGAAAACCCATACACACAGTTTTAAATAAGATTTCCATCCACATGAGCTGTTAGTCGTTTCCAAACGTTTCCAGTCGTTTCCAGCATGTGACGATATAACACTGCCCATAAAGCCACGTTGGCCAATCAGAAGCCTTAACAGTTACCTATATGCTAACAATGGTTTAAAAAGTGAGACCAACGCAAACAATAACGTTAACGGCGAACACCTGCTGTTTTATTTTGATGTATTTGCTCTAATATAAAAAAGTCTTGTTGTAGAGCTTTGGGCTTTTAATTTAAAGATTTAGTACAAATCCAGGCTTTACAAAACAGCCACTGTTAGGTTCTCGAGCAAGGCTCTTAACCCAGTCTGCTTCATAAATCAAGAGATTATTAATCGGCAAAGAGTTTCCAATCCTTGGCATACAACTGTACAGCTACAATAAGCTTTTCGTGTACTCTCACCTGATTGGTGGGTGTGCTGGGCGGAGTTTCACTTTCACCCGACCCGATAGCTTTGAGGAATCGGATCATGTTACGGCAGAGATCCCACTTTCCCTGCTCGAGTGCAGTGTTGAAAAGGAGGGTGGCGTGCTGACGACTCACAGCCGGAGCTTCCATGTTCTGGCAAGACAAAAAAGCACGAATTATAATCAGCTTTTATATTTCCATTTTTCTAATATGATGCTAAGAAGGGTGACGAAAGCCAAAAGCCCTTTGTCTCCAGAGTGGCTTTGATCCTTCTTGGAATCCTCCTACTTTATCAGATTGACAGGGCGGCACGGTGGCTAAGTAAGTAGCACTGTCACCTCACAGCAAGAAGGTCCTGAGTTAGCATGTTCTCTGTGTCTGCGTGGGTTTACTCCGGGTTTCCTCCCACAGTCCAATAACATGCAAGGGAGGTGAATTGGAGATACAAAATTGACCAAGACTGTGTTTGATATAAACTTGTGTACTAATGAAACGTGTGTAATAAATATCTTGAGAGTAAAACACAATGTTAAAACCCTAATAAACAAAAAGATTGGCACTATATACAGGTATGAATTCTCCACATGACACGGCAGGTAAATTCACCTGCAGTATGATGAGGTATGATGCAGCCGTATCCAAATCCCGAGCCATGATGCACTCCTCGAACAGATCTTTAGGGTTTCCAACAGCAGCAAACAGATAGTTCCAGAGGTTAAACTCGGTCTTTCTAGCACAGTGGACAATTGTACGTAGAAACAGAGGGAACTCGGCCAAGAACTTGGCCACAGTGGGCAGCAGCGGGTCCGGAATGGGCTCCCTGGACGTGGCCTCCTCCTCCAGCACCACGTGCACCATGAGTTCCAGCACATGGGAGAAATACGGCAGCGACGAGCACGACTGAGCCAACAGCAATGCCTGCTCACCCAAATTTCTCACCAACAGCTGACGGAGGAGGTGGTGGAGGTAGATCTGGGACGTCCGTTCGACCACGCAGTACGGAAAAAACGTCTCAAGGGACTCTCGGGACAAAGAGAAAGAGGAACCGCGCCTGGGTCCGTCTTTGGTGTTGGTATTTCCTCCAGGGCCCTCCTTATGAGAAAACGAAGAGTCATAGAACAGAGTTTCGTTGGCGGCGCCCAAAACGAGCGCATCCTCCGAGAGCACGGCGAGGGGGTAGATGTCCAGGAGGAATGAGAGCATGATGCGGCGCGAGAGGAACGAGTGAGGCTTGCGGTTTTCACGCCGCGGGAACAGGGGGAGCCACACCTTCATCCCCGACTCGCCACATGAAAGCCAGAGAGCCTCGACCAGGTGACGCTTCTTACAGCCGGAATGACTGGAGGCCCAGACGTTCTCCACACACTGAGCCAGGACCACAGGGGGTGAAAACGGGAGCTACACACACACACACAGAAAGAGCGAGAGAGAGATGTCAATGTTACAAATACAATAATGAAGAGATTTCAGAAAGTGGTTTAAACTAAAGAGGGCAGGACAAATCCAAAAACAAAACATGAATGACAAATATACAAAAAGTATGAAAAGAAACAAACAAAACTAGGAAACTGGGCCGAATTAAAGATTGGTGAAAAAAAAGATTGCGGGAAATAAAGCAGAATAAAATAATTAACAGCAAAAGGCAAATGGTGAAGAGAAAAGAGGAGAGTGAGAATGAAAATAGGATGGTTAATGTAAGGAAAGAAGGAAGGGAAGCAATGAATAATGAATGAATGAATGAAGGAAGGTAAGTACAGAAGGAAGTGAAAGAAAAAAAGGTAAGCTGGGAAGGGAGGGAAGGAGGAAGGATGAAAGGCAGGAATGTAATGAAGTTAAATTACAATTACAAAAAATCCAAGCAGTCAAGTTTTTTTATGTAGAGCTTTTTTTCCCCCAATACAGTTTGTCCCAAAGCAACTTTACACAGTCCAGGACCAACAGACCAAAAACTCCTGCTGAGCAAGCTGGGAAAAAATCTCCCTTAAATATACAAAATAAACACAGAGGAACCAAGCAACCAACAACACAAATATAACAAAGAACTTAAGAGAGCGACTAAGATCTTACCAGTGTTTTCTGATTGGCTGATGAGTCCTTGTCTCGTACCTGTGGCCCGGATCGATCTCTCTGCAGCATGATGAGCTGACCGGCCAGATTCAACAGAATACTTTCAGCATTACACACCTGAGAGAACAGATACAATCATTCTGATCTTCATACAGCATGTAGTTGGTGTTCGACATACCTGGTAAATAAAATGTGTGTGTGTGTGTGTGTGTGTGTGTGTGTGTGTGTGTACCTGCTGTGGTGTTTTTAACGTGATTCCAGTCTCTGTTCTGACTGAAGTGAGTGTGACCGAGACGACCAGAGCAGGATGAGGAATATAGCGAGACATGGACACTTCCTGTAGCAGATCTACACTCACTGAAGAACTGAGAAAACACACAAAATGGCACATCATTTAATTCTAGGGATGTAACGACTCAGTAAAGAAGCGATAAGAAGCGATTCATTTAGGGAATCGATTCACCAATGGTTCTTTTCAAATGAATTGATTTTCACTTTAAACTGCAGGGAGAGCCGGCGCTACACAGCTTTTAAACTACCTCCTGAAATAAAGGATTGTTTAAACTACTACTGATCAGAATTACAATAATAAAAATATAATAAGAGCAAATACAACCACTAAAAATAATTTAAAGAATTAAAATATAATCCTAAAACAATAATACGTAATACTAAACCTCACAAGAGCTGCAGTTTTTTTGCTCCCCCATTTTTAATGCTTCTAACATCAACTCTGAGGATAAAATGTTCACTTGCTTGCTTGAATTATTGTATTACACATTTACCTGACATGTAATGTCCATAATTAAAAACAACAATAAAAATGTCTTACCTCTCCGGTTTCTTCTCGACGCTATAAAGGCAGATGGAGCAGTCGGTGCGAAACAGGAGGACCGTGTTCCGAAACACGTTGAGCAGCAAAGTTTCAGCATGCAGCTTGGTGACGCTCGCGAAAGCGTTGTCAAGGTTCGAAGAGCGGAGATAAAACCTCAGCTAAACACACACACACACACACACACACACACAGCAATATATTTACTGAACGAATAAAGCCAAAATACTTCCTAATATAGTCATATTGCAACCCCAAGTCTTGTCCTAACACTGGCTTTTTTATTATGTAGGTGCCTCATCACACGGCCAAACTTTCTAATAACTACTAACTTATAGTCATCTTACACACTCACTCGGTGGTCACCAGCTTCCTGTATGAGATTTGATCAGATTTCGAGTGCAAGTGTTCAATACCATGATGCCTACTTTCTCTCTACTGATGCAGAACCTCTGTGTGATTGGGGCGATTGTCCGATGCACACCACCTCCGACACGTGTGCTGTAGCCGACTGCATCTTTTCACCCGCACAAGGTGAGTTCATATACAGATCAGCTTTGTGTATACGCTGATCAACGTATCATATATGAGCAATTTCGCTCCAACTCCCACACTGTATGAACAACGGCCCTTCGCTGTTACCTGAAGGTGGCAAGTCCTGCCGGGTAGCGGGCGAAGTTTGGCATGTCGGCTTCAAATGCGGTTAGTGTTAACGATACAATTGATATAGCATGCATAGAATATAAAAAGTAGCATCACAGGTGAACACATAAGAGAGAAGTAATGCTGCACCTCCTCCTGCTGGTCAATGAAATTGTAACAGGCAACGACGACAAAATCATTCCACCAGGTAAGACCTCCAGTCACAGCCATACTCTGTTCCTACAACACACACAGAAAAAAACCCTGAGATTAACATTTATTTGTTTGGATTTTATGCCATTTGGGTGCCATTTAATGTTAATTTAAATAGAGGTTTGGGTAACTTATTAATTTATTTTTATCAAAAAGACACTCAGGTAGTGCAGCAGGAAATCATGCTAGCCGACTACCACTGGGATCCAGGGTTCAAACTCTCAGCAACGCTATCAGTTGGTCGGTCCGTGTACATACACACGATTGTTATGTTATTCTGAAATCAGAGTTAGGTGCCCTTATCTTACGGAGTCAAAGAGTATGAAATGCTGTCAGGCTACATCACCAGGAAAAAGGTGCTTTGACCAGGTGCACAGATTCAAGTCAGTAAGGTATAAGAGTCAACACGGTGTTATGAGAATACCAATAATTCTAAACCTCACATACTTTAAATAGAGTGCCTTGAAAAAACATTTATAAGCCATTTCGCCTATTTTAACAACAAACTTAAGCGTATTTTATTGGGATATTAAGTGAAAGACCAACACAAAGCAGCAAGTAATTAAGACGTGCATTACGATACTCAAAATTGTGCATTTGTATTCAGCCCCTTTACTCTGATACTTGGGTGAACAATTTCCTTCAGAATTCAGGTTGAGAAAGATGGTTCTACAAAGCGCCATCTCAAGGGGGCTGATTCCCAGAAAACCTTTCCAGATTTTATTATTTATTATTAATAAAAAAGAAAATATTGAAAATGTCTCATTTTCTTTCCACTTCACAATAACTACTTCACAAGCTACTTTGTGTTGCCCAATCACATAAATTCCCAAGAAAATATGTTGGTGTTTGTAGGTACCCTGAAAAAAGTTCAAGGGGTCTGAATACTTTTTCAAGGCACTGTAATAAGCATAACTTAGGAAAGTCGGGCGAATAAAGCAATCCTGACCGTAATCAAATGAAAACCCAGTAAGATCGATGCAGATTTACCTGTGTAATGTTTCCAAACAATTTCCATTTTCGGCTGAACAAGGAATAATGTGCAAATCCACGTCTCCCTGCCACTACTAGGCACTGACCTGCCGAGTCTATGGCTGCAAACTACACACACACACACACACACACACGACACACACAAATTAATTCCTTGAGAAAAAGAAGACAGTATAAGAACTATCACTGTAAAAAAGGTACACAATGAAATAAACAGACACACACCCTGATCGGCCAGTTTGTCTCTAGATACGTGCTGTGGATCTGAAAACAGAGACGCAGAATTAAAACACAATGAAAAAAAACATCATTCACGGTTTCTGAATTTAGCAGACGCCGTTTTCCTAAGTGACTTTCAGTACAGTTACTGTATACAGTCTGAACAACTGAGGGTTAAGGATTTTGCTCAAGAACCCAACAGCAGCAACCTGACACTGATCGGGCTTGACCCAGAGACTTTCTGTTTACTATGTCCAGGACCTTAACCACCAGGCCATGGTTTGCCCTGTACATTGAGCCCACGCTGTGTTCGTACCTGCACCACATGCCAGTGTTTGTGTCCCAGTAAAGTGCTGAGCTGTGTGTGTGTCGTGCTGCGGGGTGCGTGTTGCTCCTGGTTGTGGATCTGAACGGCAGCGTCTCCGCAGGTCATCAGCAGCCGATCTTCACCGTGCAGCAACACCTGCTCCTGATTACTCTACATGAACCAGACATCATGATACACGGATATAAACAATACACATAAACAATACACAAACAATACACACAGAACAGCACTACATTCCAAATATCAAGTTTAAAAAGTGATCATGTGAAGCTGTGCGACATGTTCTTACCGTACAGGGATTGACCGTGAGTGCACTCTTGATGAACTGAAACTGCAGGATCGATGCCTGTTGGGATGGTTCTGTCTCATCCCTGTCTGTCTCTGGGCTGCTTAACACCCACAGTTGGTAGCCTTCCGCCCCCCAGCTCTGACAACACAGAAGCATGAAAGGATGTCGAGACTTACAGAGCCTTAAAGACTAATTATTAAACATAAATGACATCGAGATGGAATTGAGAACGTTCTTACCATAGAGCTGATCTTTAGTGGATCCCTGTGGGTACCGTCTGAACAGCACCTGAGAAGAAAGCGGGAGTGAACGTCTACATACGTCTTTATTCGAAATCCACTAGATGAGGAGAGCATCCTGGAGTTGAATATTACACATGGCGAATTCCACCCGTCCAATTAACTTTAACATGAAATCTAACTGAGGCTTTGTTGTTACATGATTTACAGCTATTAAACAATCTAGCCTTTGAGTTCTAATCTCAGATCTGCTAGCAGTCGCCCAGGCGGCCTACACAGGCACAAGACAAGGTTTATTGTCTATAAGGGGAAGGGCGTGGTTGTTCAGAAAACCTCTGCAATGTCACGGTTCAGAGTTCATGGCCTTAGTTCACTTAGTTTTTACTCATCATGAACTGTATAACTGACTAATTTTATAACATAAATATTAGTGTAAATCAAAGGTTTGAAAGTGGCCAATGCGAGAATATACTATAATCAAAAGCTATCCGTACATTTTACTGTATATTTATTAAATTTAATCATTTCTTTATTTACTCTAAATAAATAGTGCTTGTATGAATTACAGAACATCTGTATTTTACCTTCTAGCACTGCTTTACATTGTTTTTTAACACTTCTGTAAGACACCGAGAGAGTAAATGTGACTCACGTGAAGTCCTCTCCGAGCGTGCAGACGAGATGAGCGCCGAACACGCTCCACAGAGAAAGGCCTCCACACACCCACGTCACCATGACGACGCTGCAGTCCGGAGACCATCTGATCATCTTCACCGGGCCGGTTTTATTGTGAATATCTAATGGACGAATCAGGAAGAAATAGAAAAACTGCTCTGAAGCGGAACAACAATAGCAAGATTGTTATTTTCTTGTTACATTAAAGGGAAAGCAATGCATTATATGAACCAATCTGCTGAACCAATCACTGATTTACTGGCACTGAACTGACTCACTTCAGTTCAGTTCAAGTTCAT
Source organism: Microcambeva bendego (assembly GCA_034509265.1). Classification (NCBI taxonomy): domain Eukaryota; kingdom Metazoa; phylum Chordata; class Actinopteri; order Siluriformes; family Trichomycteridae; genus Microcambeva; species Microcambeva bendego. The sequence goes on from JAYDZG010000014.1 coordinate 3,625,037, forward strand.
TTACCCCTTATCCTAATTAGGGTCGGGGGGGACACGAGGAGAACATGCAAACATGCAAACTCCGCACAGGATTGAACCCAGGACCTTCTTGCTGAGAAGCGACTGTGCTACACACTAAGCCCTCTGAACCGACTCAATTAAACGGAGTTTTTAAATTCATTTATTTTACCTGGTGGTTAGAGAACTGGGCTTGTGATCAGAAGGTTGCCGATCCCCAGAGTTTAGTTTTGAGATTACATATTGACTTGAAAAGGTTCATTCTCTTAAACCTTCATTTAATGGAGCATGACTCAACTTTTTAGAAATGGGTGTGAAAAAAGGGTGTGACAGTGAAAGTGTGTGTGTGTGTAACCTACCTGGGTAGTGTTTGGGGCTTAACTCCAGCTTGTGGGACAGCTGCATTGATCCTGTAGTGTTGTCTATCATGTAGACTAACACAGAGCCACTACAACACACACACAAACACACACACAAACACACACACACACACACTATTACTCAAATATAAAATGATCAATTGTTTGAATATTGTAATTGCTTCAATAGAGTTTAATTTTAATCGGCGGTGCCATGGGCGACCAAGGTCCTTGCACAGCATTCAGAAACCCACTCTAACCCATAAGGGTCCTTACTCAGGTTTAAAGACCCCACTCATAGTCCTGTCATCCCACCCTGCAGGCACTGGCAAATATCCACGCTAAATAGTGCACAGACGACCGATGGCAACGCAGAGTTTCAAGCCAGGTTGTTCAGAATCTCAGCACTGGTGTGCTAGCAGAATGTCCAACTATCTGGCAGCACATTGTTGTTCCTTGTTGAGGCTGAAGAAGAAGCTCCAGCTCTCGCTCAGGATTATATGACTTAGCATAAACACTAACAGTGCAAACATACCACAGAACAAATAAAACCCTCAACACCGTTAATCCCCCGTACCTCGCACAGCCGACCGCCATGAGTCTGTATTTGTTGTTCACCGCTACGCATGTGCCGTCCGTCACATCTGCTGCCCAGACGCCCTGCAAGTGCTGCACACAGAGAAGTCTAAGCTCACACATCTGCATGGACAGGTTTTCTTCCTCTCATATCAACATCAAGATGCCAACACACACTCACGATATGGACATGACCCGGTGACCCAAAGAAACCAGCTCCGCAGCACACACACACACACACACACACACACACACACACACACACACACAGTGTTTGTGCTGACTGTATGTACTGTCAGTGTGTGAAAGCTGAGCCTACGTGGCAGATCTTTGTGTGAACTCGTTAATGCAGGGAGTGCAGGAGCGCTGCCTAGAGGGCACTACTTACAGGCAGAATTTATGCTCTTGGGAATAAATGCTTAAACTTAAAGGTTTGAGTCATTTTGCACACTGAAAAGGCAAAAGTGTTTTTCTTTATAAGTACTGAATAACTCTTCTCCACTGTGCCAGGAAGTCATTGCTCACTGGCTATCAGGACTCAAAAGCATGTCTCTCTGTTTATGCCATTGCACATGTTTGGATATTTAATACTTAGGACATTTTAATAATTATTTTACACACGTTTATATATATATTTATATATATATATATATATATATATCAAATTTAATTTTAAAATGACCACCACCAGAGCTGACATCTCGTTAGTTTGTACATTTTATACACTTAAGGGGGAAAAAAAGAAATGTAACCCATAAAAACTCATACAGGTCTCGGTCACTCACCTCTGTGGAGAATCTGTTAGCGGTGGGCGTGATGAAGCCAAGTCGTCCATCATCTGTCACCACCGCGAAACCATCCAAAGTCACACAGTATTCCATTTCTCTGATGTAGATGCCGTTCAGAGCCAAACACGGACCACCTAAGACGTCAAGAATAATGACACTCACTTACAATGTATTCGATTAGCCACAAAATCCATTTACCAGCTGACAAGAAGCATCAGAGAAACATCTGCCTTTGTTGAGAATGATTTGGTCTCTCTCACCCCGTGAGGACTGCAGGTCCAGAGAGAACGGGATCGTGCTGAGGTTGACGGCTCTCCGGCCGTTACACACTCCGTCCCAGGGCAGCATGTGCAGGTAACCATCGGCCGTACACACCAGCAGATCCTCCTGCAGAGACTGCAGACTGAAAGAGACAGAATAATTACAATAAGATTGTTTTTATATATAAAGCCCTGAAAATGCTTCCGAAACCTCTGGAGATGCGCCAGAGGGCAGCAGCCAACGATAATGCCCTCGGATTGGCTCCATTCAAACAGGGATTTCACCAACCCAAGCTGCGTTTTCTTCTCCGCCTGCTTTATGTGGAAATTTAGCTGAATTGGCGTCAATATTTACGTTACAAAATTAGTAAATGATATTGTTCTTAATAATTTAGCGTTAAAACGCATTTAAATGTTTATTGGTTATTGTTCAGAAATTAAAGTGTGGGATGCAGTTTGGCTTCAGACACTTGTGACAACCAAAACCAGGCCCATGCTAGATGGGGTATTTCTTTTGACAGAAATCAAACTCAGCCAATAGAAATCAAGCTAACCAAGACTATGTGGGGTTTCACTCCTTTAAACATCGATTAGACCACACTGGTAATCGACACACATCCCAGAAGCGTAAGCATGCATTATTCTCAGTGGGTGGTGGTGGAAATGATGGCCACGTCCAAATAGGCACGGTCAGTCACAGCAACGACGTCCTTCCTAACAGGAAGTCTCGTCATACATGAACAATGTGGCTGAAAATACACCTCGTACAGGGCGGCAGGTTTGTTTTGTGATCAGCATGTCTGTATTTTGGTGTACCTGGTAATGGGGGCCTCAAGGTCAACTGGTTTCTTCATTTCCAGACTTAGAGCTGGAGCACATTGTTCCTCCTTATAACCGGGAGTGAGCTTCAAGCGTGTGCTACCCCTACACACACACACACACAAACACACACACACACACACACACACACACAGTCGTGGAAAGAAATAAGAGACCACTTCAAAAACCT
>JAYDZG010000014.1:3644399-3657774 GCA_034509265.1 Microcambeva bendego
ATGCTGCAGATCGCTTTAGAGAATGTCATTCTCAGCTGGCAGCAGAGATTGTCAAAATGAATAAAAAGTTTTATTTTGTTCGTTCAAAAATCGATGCCAACATTTATGCTGAACAAAGAAAGACGAAATTCAAAAAAGAAGAAACAATAGAAGCTATTCGAGCAGACTGTATCAAAGGTGAACAGTTTATATATTTTACACACACTTGATACAGTTTAATATTGTTTACACATTGACATTTTCATTAAGGAAGATTTCAGATATAAAGTTTAAAAGCATTTTACTGCCGATTGTACTATGTATAACTTTGGATATGACAAATAAACTTTGATTTTATTTGAATGTAATTAATTTTGTCTTTTTTATGCTAGGTCTTGAGGAGGCTGGTTTAAGGGATTGTTCAGTTTTCCTGATTTCTAGCTTCAATCTTGCTCAGTATGATTTCAACCATCTTGAAGAAACCATGAAGCGCGAGCTTCCTCAGCACAAGAGACACGCTCTGTTGGCCCTTCCAAACATCTCAGAAATGGTCAATGATAGAAAAAAGAGGGCATTGCTAAGAAACGTATGGAGGTTGGCTACACTTCCTAATGATGTTCTGCCATTGCCGATTTCTACTTTGAATAAGACTGCATCAGTCAGTGAAGACATGACCATCTTGGTTGTACAGATTCAAGAATATTACAAAGCTTTTGGGCTTGACATAGAATCATTGGAGAGGCTTGCTAAGGGTACAGGGAAGTCAGTAGATGAGTTAAAATCTAAGCTGAAATTTCCTGTAAATGAAGACATAAACAATGATGTGGTCATCAATTTGCTGAGGAGTTCACATGATTTTGCTTTTGAGCAAGCTGCAGATTACTGGCAGGGTTTAGTAACTGATGGTGAATCTCTGCCGTCTGGTCTGATCTCTTTTGCCAATGTGTACTATATGCTGAAAAAGTGTCTTAATGAGCTGGCTGAAGATGCCAAAAATGTGCTGATGGTCGCTTTGGATACATAATACATTTGCAGAATTAACCCATTTTATTAAAAACAATTTTATATGGAACCTGATACAAGCAGGATTTTTTTCTGTATTTTTAAAAAATACTTATCAGATACACTTGTTCTTCTTTCGGCTGCTCCCATTTGGGGTCACCACAGCAGATCCTGGGCCGCATTATTGACTTGGAACAGTTTTATGCCTGATGCCCTTCCTGACGCAACCCTCCCTGATTCATCTAAATAAAAACATTTGGGGTATAATTGGTTTGCCATGCATTCATGTAAAGATTCAGTTCACCAATCAAACATTCCAATATTTTCTTTCAAACAGTGAAGACTGTGCCTTAAATTGGATTAAAAACTTAATAAATTTTACCTAATATAATATTTTACTGAAAATAATGTGGAACTTGCATTTGAAAGGTGTTTTCCTTTCTGCTTTCCTTGATGCACCTCAGTGGTGTGCTAAAGGGTTTTATTGCTAACTTGCTCTCCATCCTGATTACATTGGGACAGCCCTTAATGTGGCAGACACTCCATGTGAACGAGTAAAGGGAGGAAGAGCGGATAGGAGGAGTGAGGAGGGAGTGGAATGGGGGTATGTCTTTGGATCACATAGAGAAAACCCTAGTATGCAGACAAAGGAAGTACCCAGATCGCACTACGTGGGGATTGAACCAAATAAATAAAGGGAGCACACTTGGGTCTCTTCCTTACACATATGATTAACAGAATTTTTAGTATAATAAATCATTAACTTAAAGTAATAGAAATGAATAATGCTGCAATTATAGTAGTCTATTAGTTTCTTCCTCAATACATACTAAGATTATCAATGACAATGTTTGTTTTCTGACAAAGCAATGTCTATAGAAAATGAAAATGTTTTGCGCATATATATATATATAGGTGAGTATTAAACTGTAAAATATATTTTTCCTTTTCCCTGTCTTTGTTATTCCTGCATCAAATTCCTGCATTTTAAATGCCCATTGGTTGAATTAATTAAGAGTCATTTTAGGTGCCAAAGTTAGTGGTGATTTGAATCTTTACTCTGTAGGATGTTGGACAAGTGAATGCCACAATACACACAAAACACAGTATACTATATCTGTTAATGTTTATACAATATAGAAGTTAAGATAAGCAGTGGCATTCTGACACTTTTTAAATGTTTAATTATGTCTACGACAGCATAAAAAGTCGTATATTTTCTATTAGCTTGCACACCTACTTAGTTGAGCACGTTAATGACTGAGCATAGGTAATAACTCAGCACAGCAGTGACCTCTGGTACAGCCCAACAATAAATCAGTCGTATTTCACTTGCAGCTTCTGGGATTGGTAGTTGAAAATGAACAGATAAGAATAATTAAGTTTTCTTTGGCTAAGGAGTGGCCACATATCTCTTGAATTTAATAAGTTAACAATGCATTTTATGACCAGCAATGTAATTTAACCTGACTGACAGGTTCATAATAAACGCTCTCTTTCAGCTGCGATGGGTACAAAACTAATTAATGTACACACTGATCACTCATGAAAGAAGAATTTATGTATGTTGTGCACTGTATTAGCTTTAACCCAAATTTGTGTAGACCAAAATGATAAATGCTTTAAAACAACAATATAAGATCACTCCTTAATAATTATCAAAACAACCAGCGGCCATATTTATCAAGCGTCCTAGAACTAATAGCACTGCTAAGAGTTGACTTATGATTTAAAAAATCTTCGCTAAAGCTGCACTTAAAAGTTAGTTATCAAATGTCTTACTCACATTTTTAGTGAATTGTAGGACTGGATCTTAAGTGTTGGTCTCAGAGCTGAATTATGACAGTACAATGTGCCATACATGGAATTTTGGGTGATGTCAAAGAAGGGACTGAAGGGAATCTATTATATAATAGTATCGAAATATATTAGAAACATCTCAGTGAATAGTTAAATGGGAGTGTATATTTTGATAAGAATAGAATAGAATAGAACTTTATTGTCTGGCTGAAGCAGGAAATTCATTTTTGGTTTCACCAACAATAAAACAGGAATTCACATTTCAAATACAGGTAACACACAATACACACATAACATAATGCATATGATGTTGGCAACTTAGAGGGCTGCTCTCAATATGCTGGAGATATTACAATGAATGCAGATTGTTTAAGTGTTTAATTGCATTATGAATAAATGACCCTCCATAGTTCTTTTTCTTTATTAAAGGTACTCTGTAAGGTCTCTAGAATTTTACCCAGGATTTCAACTGAAACAAAACAAAACATGATTGTTTTTAACTGTATATATTATTTAAGGTACTTGGACACCAGTTTTTTTATTTTTTATTATTATTATTATTTTTATGTTACTTTGCTGAAGAGTAGATCCCAATGCTAGTCTAACACCTTCAAAAAGTAGTTTGGCTTTATTATGTCAAACATTCCAATGTTTAAGACGAATACGTTTTTAAATCCATTCTAAGCACATTTGGCTTCCTAAAGTATTTTTACAGTATCTTTTAAAAGGTGATTTACAGAAAAACGTTTTAACAGTAGATTACTGTTTATGGAATACTACACCTACTGTATCTAAAAGAACGACTCATTTGACCTCAATACTTATTACGCCCTCATTAGGCCCTTTTCTAGAGTGTATTATCAGAGTCTGGAGCCCAGATACTCTTATAGTCCCTGCCCAAGGTAAACAAAGAGAACAGATGGTGACAAGGCTGAAATGAGTCCCTAATAAGGGCCTTCATCCCTGTAGGCATGGTGTGCCGTCATTGGTTTAAAGCCCCAGTTTAAAGCCCCAGTTGACCACAGAGGATTTAAATACAATATAAATAGGATTTAAAATAAAAGCTCTTTGAAGTATCAGCACAACTTCTATTTTGATTAAGGTTTTTGTTTAAAATGTCTTTTTTTAAAGGACACAATTAAAAGTTGTGGACCATCCTCCTCATCAAGTTTTGGCCTTACAGGACACCTTCAAGGCCGATCCACCATGGACTGATCAGACAGGTTTGTGTTTCATGGTGACTGAATGATCATTTAAAAGCATAAACTACTTTAGTTTCCGCCACAGCCAGTAAATTTTAGCGGCAATTGCATGTCCTTTGATACCCCTTCATTTGGCCTTACCTCTTACATCCACAAGCTACATGCATATGTATATAGATTGGTATATACTATTCTCGACCCTTATATATGTTGCACAATCACTGTTCAGTTTTATCCTGGTTGCACAACCTGTCACTTTACGCTATGGACACTTTGCACTCCATTCTGGTCACTTTACATTTTTTTCTATTGTTTCTAACTCTATATTAATAGAGTTAAATTATTTTTTTTATATTTTTGTATTTCTATTTTACTATAAATGTATATTTTGTTTTTGATAATGTGGCTGAGCAGTCATGAAAGCATTTCACTGCTGGTTGTACCATGTATGACTATGTATGTGACAAATGAAACTTGAAACTCTTACACTAAATGCACCTCAATGGCTCCTTCAGGCCCTTTGTTCTGTTTCCACTGCTGCTATTTTATGTCATTGTGTTGAGTAATATGTTGTGTGGACACACCCGGAACCTGAAAGTGAAAGCAAATAAAACTATGAGTTAAGTCTGTAAACTCTGTCCTGCTAACATCCAGTCTGCTGTTTTATCACAACTAGTCTGGAGCAGTCAAACTGAGCTGATTCTTTAAAAAGTATCAAGGTAAGAATATACTATTTTAGAAATATGTAATTTGAAGAAATGATCATACATTTGAACATGTCCCATATTTTATGGTGAATTATATATTCCATGTTAGGCACAATATTAAATTAAGTAAATTTTAATTAAACATTTGGATGTACAAAGTTATTTACTAAAATCTAAATAAAAAACAAAATATAGAAATGAACGGCTAAGCTTTGAAATGTAATAAATATTTTTTCACACTTCAGTCTTCTTAGTTTTTGTTTTATTATTTATCTGGGTCACAATTTGACCTAATTTAATAGCTCTATTCTGCATGTCTGTCAGTTTGACAAAAGCCTTCTCTTTATTAGTTAGAGGTAGAAAGGGCAGCTTTGTTAACAAATTACTGCAAAAGATAAATATTTTTTACCAAATAAGATGAAGACAAACACAGTTTGAAAACAATGTGATTCAAACCTTACCTTGTTAAATTACTTTTAAAGTTAGAAAGTGCTGTACTTAAGTGCAATCAATGCATGCAGTGCAATTAAGAAAGAGTGTACTAAATGCACAAATAAATACTCTGCAAGAGAATGTATTGCATTGTCCATATGTAATGGCCCGAGGGCCCATTACCCATGTTAGCCCATTTATATTAGGGCATCTAAAGCATTTATGAGAACACAGTATATTTATTTATCTATTTATTTTTATAGATGGATGACCTTGTTATCATTGATGAAGCTGAGGTTGAAGAGATCAGAAGTGTACTTGAAACAGAGGATCTCTCATCAGCAGTCGGAAAAATTAAGGAGTATTTGGAGCAGCAGGACCGTGTGGAACTCAACATTGCTGTAACAGGAGAGTCTGGCTCTGGGAAATCCACCTTTATCAATGCCTTCAGGGGTATGGGGGATGAGGAGGAGGACTCTGCGAAAACTGGTGTTGTAGAGACTACTAAAGAACCTACAGCTTATTCTCATGCCAAATACCAAAATGTCAAATTGTGGGATCTTCCTGGCATTGGAACACCCAACTTCAAAGCTGATGAATATCTTATACAGGTTAATTTTCAGCGTTATGATTTCTTCATGATCAATGCTGCAGATCGCTTTAGAGAATGTCATTCTCAGCTGGCAGCAGAGATTGTCAAAATGAATAAAAAGTTTTATTTTATTCGCTCCAAAATTGATGCCAACATTTATGCCGAACAAAGAAAGAAGAAATTCAACAAAGAACAAACACTGGAAGCTATCCGAGCAGACTGCATTAAAGGTCAACAATTCATTTACAACTACATTTATACAACTCCAAATTACATACACATTTGATACAGTTTCATATTATTTACATTGACATTTTCATTTAGAAAGGTTTTGAGATTCAGATATAAAATTCGTATTGTTTGATCAATTTTGTGTTTTTTTTCTAGGTCTTGAGGAGGTTGGTTTAAGAGATCCCTCTGTTTTCCTGATTTCTAGCTTTGAACTTGCTCTGTATGACTTCAATCGTCTTGAGGAAACCATGGAACGGGAGCTTCCTCAGCACAAGAGACACGTTCTGATGTTGGCCCTTCCAAATATCACACTGGAGATCAATGAGAGAAAAAAGAAGGCATTGCAGAGCAGAATATGGAAGTTGGCTCTGCTATCTGGTGGTGTTGCAGCGTTGCCGATTCCCATTTTGAATGCAACTGCATCGATCAGTGTAGACATAACCATCTTAGTTCTGGAGCTTCGAAGATATTACAAAGCTTTTGGGCTTGACCCAGAATCATTGGAGAGGCTTTCTGCTAAATCAGGGAGGTCAGTAGATGAGCTTAAATCTAAGATGAAATCCCCTTTGGTTAAAGAAATAAGCAAAGATGTGGTCATTAATTTGCTAAGAGGTTCAAGTGGTTTTGCTCTAGAAGCAGCAGCAGAATACTGGCTGGGTTTGATTCCTATTGTGGGATCTCTGATGTCTGGTTCGCTCTCTTTTGCCACTGTGTACTACATGCTGCAAACGTGTCTTAATGAGCTGGCTGAAGATGCCAAGAATGTGATTATGATTGCTTTGGAAACACCAGTGTAATTAAACTCTGAATACACTGGTGTGATTTACAACATTTGTTGTAAATTCTGTTTACATTCTTCATTTCGCTGGACTGGTGTGAAAGTACTTTTTTTGAATCTCTATTTACTTCTACTGGTAAGCTTTATGGTGAAAGTGGGCTAAAAGTTGCTATAGATATCTGTCTGTGGGTACAGATTCCAGCTTCTGTTGGGGACACCCTAAACATTACTCAGGCAGCAATAAGATAAAATCAGATCTTATCTCTGGATCTTTTTTACATTTTAAAAGGAGTACTTATTTGTTTTGGTGATTGAAATGAAGGGAGCATTAACCTTTCTTACTTTAACTTTCTCATTTTTATTATGCTTGCTTACTAATTGCTGAATATTTAACCCGTCATACCTGGATGACACATTGATAGTTGTTAAAGGAGAATAAAGTATAAGTAAGACTAAAACTGTGTTCTCAGAATTGAACATTCTTTAACAAAACCTTAGAAGTGTGAAAGAGGGGTGAGAGATATCTGCAAGAGTGAGATCTTTAGTGACTATCTAAAAAACCATAAGCACTTAGTCAGATTCTAAATTACACATATATTAGACATCAGATATAGAAACTACAGTAAAAATCAACAGTAAAACAATGTTACAGCAATATAACACAGAGTGTGAACATTTTTAGACACAAGAAGACGTCCAGGGCCTTGCCAGCCCACAATCGTCAGCACTTGTGGCTTTCTACACACCCAAACGTGGCAAACCTCATGACTAGTGTGAATTCTGGGTAAGTGATAATGCTAATGCTGAAGTTGCTTACAGGGTTCAGGTCAAGATAGGTCTGATGATGTTCATGGACCGGTGAAATTCCCTCCAAGGCGTCAACGTATTTCTTATCGGCCAAGTAGAAATGAGGGAAAGAGACGATAACTGGAGCACCTGAGAAGAAATGAAAGGTTCATTTACCAACAATTATAATAATACTGATAAAGTTATACTTTTTTTTTTGTTATTTTGTTTATTTTTTCTCTTTCAGCTGCTCCTGTCTGGTGTCGAAACAGCATCATTGTTTTAGTATTATCTAGCATGCCTATTTGTCCGGGCTTGTTACAAATGAAATGGTCAAATATGTACAGTTGTGTTCACATTTCATTGATTACAAATGTGTTAGAACACGTTCATCTTGAGGACGAGTTCGTTCAGAATCAGCTTCTTATCGAAGTTACTAATCGACTGATCTGATTTTGTTAATTTCTCATATATTTCCGTAGCGTCGATCCATTTGCCTGTAGAACCTGATCGTCTAGTCACTGCACCGGACCAGCATGGAACAATTTTGTCCCGCCCTCGGACACTGAGCGTCTCTGGGGTGAATGGAGCTGTGGGCGGGTCTGGACACTGAGCTTCTGCAAGATGATTGGAGGATCTGTCGAAAGGCTGAATCCCATTTTGATTTACAGCTATTTTGAGATCTGCATTTCACTTAATCACTGGTAGCTTCAGTCCCATCGCCGTTTTTGAGTGAAGTCGAAAGACAAACTCCAACGCATTTGTTGGTATTTGCTTGGTGAAATAACTTGACCATTTCATTTGTTCATTGTGTAAATAAAACACACGTATAGTATTTCCTTGTTCAAGTTTAATATTGTTTCATTATTCCGTTCAATCAATCATTCATACTGTTGGGTAGGTCGGTGTGAACTAGGACAATGAGCATCCCCTCTTTAAAAGGCCAGCAGCCACACAGTTAATAAAAAATATTTCTTCACTTACACAGCATGATGTCACTGCATATTAATAACATGGATTTATCTTTACAGGTTTATTTTTGATCTGTGTGACTTTAAATGTGAACGCAAGTGATAATTTATACCTAAATCACTGTGCTCTGAATGCTAATTTGTCAACTGCTATCCGGAAGCATCATAAGCTTTTCATAGACCGTTTTTAAAATACAGTACGTACATTGAGGGCAATGTTTTGTCTAGTTACTTACTGTTAATTTTAGTGCTGTTAAAAGTGTCCGGCCCTTCCAATGTCTTCTAATTTACACATTAATTAAACATCTGTGTTTCAGAAATAGCGCTGGTACTTAAAAGTGGATGCAGCCAGTTTACCAAATGTATTTGATCTTATAAAAATAGTTTAAAAAGTCATAATAAACATGATAATAAAAATCTCCAAACACAGAAGTCAGAAAGTTCCATAACGGGTGTGACCTTTAAACGAATGCTACTTTGGTCTTTCACCTTTCAGACAACTAAAAACCTGTGATACAAAATATTACAGTAATCCAAACCTTTAACACCAACACAGTTTCCCTGATTTCAACTCAATCTGACACTTCCTGGACATAAAATTAGCATCATTTGTTACACTGTACAAACTCGAACTAAAACACTCAACCGTTCATCACTTCATCCTGAATGCATTTTATTAATAGTGTGATCTTTAACATGATTACACACTCTCGCACTGGCTTTACATGTAATCTGACACATTCTGTGTATAAAGTGTGTGTTGTTTTGCTATACTGTACAGCAAAGCAACCACTTCAGGAAGCTGAAAAGGAGAAATGAAAGGTTAAGTTGGGTGAAGGTTTTCAACAAAACCTTTTTTTGTTTTTGCTATTTTTATGTGTAACATTTGAAAAAGAAGCTCTGTAAAATGATGTCCGTTAATGGTTTGCTCCATCAACCAAGTCCCACCTGACAAGATTATTATTACTATAACACATTGGTCAGAAGAGCATGACCAAGACTTCCATGTGCTACCCTGGCCGATTTATCCGAAAAAGGGTTGGGAGCTGAATATTTTCCAATTGATGTAATACCTTTGTGCTTTTGTTATCACTACTTTCATCTATTGTTTACGTCTTCCTACTACTGTGGACATCAATAGCTCTATTAATATGTGCAGACAGTAAATAACCTTAATTATTTTTACAGCACAGGATCGCCTGACACGCCTTTTTAACACGAGAGGTCAGTGAGCCTAAGCATAGTCCAGATCTGTCTATCGAAAATGTATGGGGTATCATAACGAGGAGAATCGAACATGGACAACCACTTACTGTTGATTACGCAAAGTCTTGTATCAAGCAAGACTTTTTAATATTGTATTTAAACTTGCCAACAATCAAACAGAGTGCGGAGTATGTCTATATGTGTCTCTCTGTGTGTATTATAACATCATTATGCTATAGGGGTGCGTGTTAGTAACTTGGAAAGGAAATGGCAATTAATCAATCGGACATCTTTAAAAATCTTCAAGACAGACTCAAAGCATTCCACCAAAACAAGTGGTCCTGAATGTCCTTGAGTGGTCTAGATTTAACTCTATCATATATTAGTACAGAGACCTGAAAAGTATGTGGCTTAAAAGGATAAAGAATAAATCCAGACACTAAGTTTGTATTACTAACCCATCATAACCCACAGTGTATTAAACAAATGCTTGGAATTTGTCTGTGAGTGACTGAGTGAGTCTTTACATTGCTAATGGGCCAAACAGTAAAAATATCAGGGTCATATATTTGTCCCAAATAATTAGCATGAGATTTTAAAGTAGAAGGTCACGGGACTGAAATAATTCACATTACACATTCAGTCACATGGTTAAAGTCCCAGCAATAATAGCATGTGTTAGTGGGTTAGAGGTGACAGTTTTCCTGTGTGTATGTGTGTATGAGAGTGTGTTTGGCAACATACAGTGCAGTGGGAGGAGGTCCCACTAGTTTTAGATCAAATATCTAGATTACATGTACACACATGTTAAGAAAAAGATGTAAATATTTACACACAGATGAATTGGTCCTCTGCATTTGAACCCAACCTGTGCATTGAAACACACATACACACAAGTGAACACTAGGAGGCAGTGAGCACACATGCCCGGAGCGGTCCTAGCCATGGTGCCCAGGCAGCATTTAGGGGTTGGGTGCCTTGCTCAAGGAATAATGTGGACACTCAAGCCTGAGTTTGTTGTATATTCTATTTTCAAAACCACAGGCATTACTACAGAGTACCAAAATCATTTTGTGGTCAGTTTAATGGAAGCAGGAGGTCATTCCTAATAAAGGTCATAAAACTCAAGGCCATTGGAAACACACACACACACACTAGCAGCAAGTGCCAGAAATGAGCCACTGAGTCAGCTGACGAGGTTTGGAGGGTAGAGGTCACTCAGAGGGAATGTGTGTGTGATAATGTTGACATGGGTCTGTAGAAAAGAACAGCGAGTCCAAGTCCGTGTGGGTATCTGTAGAGGGTTTGATCTTTATTTGGAAAGCACAGCTGGGATGTTAATTATCTTAAATCTTTTGTAGATGCAAAAAAAAGGAGAAAGTTTCCCAATGTTTCCTTCGACCAATGTAATTGTATTTGTCAAATATAATGAAATTCAGAAGCAGCACAATTTAAAAAAGTGTGGATAGAAGATTGTTCACCACTGTTACATCATTTCTCTGGGGCAATGCTGAATTTTGCTCAATACATAACCTAGGCTGCTGAACGGTCTTCCATACATTTGTAATAGAAGACAAGAACACACACTCTGTGTCTACATGTATTTAACGTTTTCGGAACAATTGGAAATCACAAAATGAAATTACATACAGCCATGTGTTGGACCAAAATGAGCAGTGTTGTCTTATTGTATTTTAATTCTTACTCTGGTGTATAGAACAGCCAAAATTAAAATGATGTTTTTTGTGCATTTTAGTGTAACAGATATAAATAGGTTTCCAGTACAGGGGCTTGAATTATGAGCCTGCATTGTTCTGTTCTTACCTTTCCGACACACTGCCACATTTAACACTCCGTCTTCCAGGCATTTGGTCTTATCCAGACAGAAACCTTCATTTTCCGGGTTGTTCTTTCCACTGGCTAAGACAGCACGGGGAGGAGTGAATCGATACGCTGGAATGCCTTTCACTTCCACTTCTTTCTCAAACAGCATATGGATAGACCTTTAATAAATAAATAAACAGAGGTACGTTTAAAAGAATGACTTTTTTTGGCACAAAGATTTTTTTTTGTTCTGTTTGAAATCCACACAGACATGGGAGAACATGCAAACGTCACACCGAAAGGACCCGGACCATCCCCACCTGGATCGAGCCCAGGATCTTCTTGCTATGAATCCATGCCGGCCCTAAATTTGAACTTTGAAATGTTTGAAGTATGTAAGTCCTTGCAATAAATAGAGTATGATAAGTTGTCATTCATTATGACCAAAACATTATGACCACTGACAGGTGAAGTGAGAAACACTGATTATCTCTTCATCACACCAAACACTTAGTGGGTGGGATAGATAACCAGCAAGTGAACATTTTAGATTTCAGATTGTGATTAGATGACTGGGTCAGAGAATCTCCAAAACTGTTACACTTGTGGGGTGTTACGACTAAAAACTCACCTTTTTACCAAGCACTTAAGCAGACTCACTTACTCAAAACCTCTTTGGTGCTCTCAAGGTTTTCTACAGTGTTTTGACCTGTTGTTTACTTTAACTAGATAATGGTAATATTTACTAAGAAAGCACTTCTGCAAATTGCTCTCGATAAGAGCATCTGCTCTTATCTACTGTACATTATTTACAATGTTAAAATAAATATTACTGTAAGTTGTGTATTCTTAAGTAAAGTAAGTGTTAGTTCTTAATTTATGTTGCAAATATACAACCTACAATAAACTCCTATCATAAAACTGCTGAACGTTTTCATCTGTATCATTCACCAAAAAAGGAAGTCAACATCAAATTTACTTGGCAGTAATAGCAAATACAATCTTTAGATTTTTTCCCTTCTTGTTTTTGTTTCTCTTGCGTTGAATTGTGGGAAGTTAATTCTCCAGACAGGAAACAAGTCCCAAGATTAACTTTGATTACAGCACACAGAGAAAAGTCTGGATTTTTCTCATGCTTATGAACTCTCCTGATGTCATGCAAATAAGAGCATCAATCTTGAAGCAACTATTAATAAACGGGCATCAGTCCAGCCATCGTTTCTAACTATGTCAGCATCCGGTTTGGCAAAATTCCCATGGAAAGAAACAGAGTCTGGTACATAACATTTACATACAGCAACAGGTTCCACTGTCCTTCCAATTAAACCCGAGCTACACCAAGCAGGTGAGAATGTCAGAAAACATTTGTCACAGATCCAGATTACTGGAGAGAACACTTCAGGCTGAAGCAGATACTTATCGAGCTGAACAAAGAAGGGATGAGGTGTGTTTTGTAGGTCAAGGGTCACAATTTGTCACCAGAAAACAAGGGCGCCGAGTGCTAGGCAAAAAGTCAAGCATGAAATTTATAAATTTGATAAATTACTACACGTGAACACGGTTGGTTGACTGTGTTCACTTTAATCTGTCCACGAATGAGATTAACAATGTAAATTGGATCAAATGTGAATCGATAAAACCTTGAGTTTAATTGAAATATCAGGAGGGCGATCAATCTCTAAACGTTTTTACAGATTGCAGCATCATCTATTCTATGCAGAATGATTTCTTCTGTCTCAGTAGGACAGAATGTCCCAACATCCCAGTAAGATTTCGGTTGTCTAACCCCTAGCACAATTTAAAACGTCTTCATGGGGGAATTGCTGACGAATTGAGTAATTTCCTGCGTAGATCAAAAACTAAGC
>JAYDZG010000014.1:3674470-3685704 GCA_034509265.1 Microcambeva bendego
ACACACACACACACACACACACACACACACACACACACACACACACACACACACACACACACACACACACACAAACCATAAACATATGCTGGAATTTTCTAGATCGACCCACAGTGTTAAATTAAGTCTTTACAATGCTGGACCATCAAGCAACACATTTGTGTTCAAATATGTTCAACTGTTTATTAGCACAGTCAAAATGAATTACGAGCCGGGGCCTTTAAGAAAATGGTTCACTAAATGTTTTGAAGTATTTAAACCAACCACTGAGGTTTAGTTTAAAATGATTGTGTTTGCAAGGAATGTAGTCAGAAGAACTGTGGTGGAAGAAATGATGAAAACCCCACAGTACAAAGAAGCTTTTTAAGCTCACAGTCACAGCATGGCTGCACATAAGTTCTATTAGATTAAATATTAAATATCGATTACTAGCATTTTTAGAATAAAAGTTTTTTTATTTGCTTTTGTAAGATTTCAATTGCTTGAAGCACCTAAAACGTTCTCAAAAAGTGCTCACAACACAGATCTGATGCATGCACACTATTCCAATAACAATGGAAGCATGTCAAACAAAGCGAACAATGATGCTAACGATCAGAGTGCATGGAAATACATTGATGTAAGAAGCACAGGCTTGGACTCCTGAGCAACAAATGTATTGCATTCTGATCAGTGTTAATTATACTGTATATTCCATGCTTGAGTAAATTTCCACTTAGAGATTGGCAAGAAATTTATTCATAATGGTTCAGGCTCCCATCAAATGATGCTTTTATGGAAACTTGTTCCTGGTGATTCAATCATATTTCATAATACTTAAGTGTTTGTATTCAAAAGTGGTTTGATAAGCCGCAAGATAAAGTTTTGATGCTTGTATGTCCCAGACAATAAGCAGATGATTGCATTATTGAAGCTTTACTGGATGCAGACTGTAAAGTGGGGCAGACTATGAAAACTTTAAACTCTGCACTAAATCATGTAGTCTTCAAAGACTATTTATTTGAAAAGACATCATTCCAACAGAAGAATTTAAAACTTATGGTAAAGAATTTCAAAAGACTTAAAACTGGTCTTTGCTCCTTATTTTAAGAGACATAAAATATTAATATATTATGTCCCTTAGGGATCCATAAAGCACATGCTCCTAGTGGCTGGGTCGAGAGATGAAGTGTTGATCAGGGTGGGGCTCTCCATACTCAAAGCTGATCTTGTGCAGGGGAAAATGCAATTGGAGGAGCCCTGCACACACACACACACAGCCTTGCAGTATTAGGTCTAGTTGTAAGCGCTCTTTGGTAGTGTGTGGCGTGCATTTAGAATCTGCCTTTTATCTTTAGCTGCTGAATAAACTGGCCTAGTAGAGATCTGCCAGATTCCCAGTCGAAGGAATCTAAAGAATTGGAAAATCTGTTTGCTAGGAGCTGGAAACTTGATAGGTACTCACACAGTCAAACAAATCCGATCTTATTATTAGATATTCCCAGTGATTAATAAAATACTGTTGTTTCATTCATAAACAGATGGACGGATGGACAGACAGACAGATGGACAGATAGATAAAAATAAGAAAAATGTAAGACATTAATGTAGTAAAAAAAATAAGTCATCTAACAGACAAAAACTAAATTGAGGTAAAGTTAACAGTTTTTTTTAACAAGTAATACTGTTCCCTCTCAAGCTAAATACATAAACCATCTGTTTATACCAGAGGGCAGAATCGGTCCTGAACGCCAGGGTGAATCTAGTTCAGTCAACTTCTAAGAGTGGAAAAGACGATGATAAACTCAGATGGAAAACACAAACTATGAAGGAATGAATGAATTTAAATCAATCCCAGGTCTTCTTGAGTACAAGGGGTGCCATCAGTACTGAGCCATCAGTACAAGGCGTGGATCTAAATCACAGAGTAGATGTTTTGTGTGAACATATCTAACAGTTGGCACTCTGGGGAGGCCTAGCATTTATTCATTTTCATAAACGAGGTCAATGTCTATGGGGAACACTGATTACAGGGTGGGAGTATAAGGATGTAATCTGATACAGAGCACAATTTTTCAATCCAAAAACCAACTTACCATATGGGATAAAAAATATACTATTAGGTTTGCACAAAGCTGATCCGCCTGTGAATTCACCTTGTGCAGGTGAAAAGATGCAGGCGGTACTGCACACGGGTCAATCAATCATTCTTCTGTCTCTGTCTGTCTCTCTGTCTCTCTCTATTTATCTATCTAACAAGTATTACAATGTTATAGCACTCTGGGATTCAATTCTACAGCTGGACGACACACCTACATGCCAAGCATTTTTCCAGGATTTTACTATATGTGGCCGGAACTGGACTAATTTCATTGTGCTGCTAAAGGTGCACTTTTAGCCATTACTACACCCTGTTGACTGTGCATATCTTGTTTAATTAACACCCCAGAACCTCTGTCCTGATAAGCAGTGAAAGCTCTGGGCTGTCTGATGTTTGTTTTTAAGGTGTTCTGAGAAAGCATATCACAGCACTTTTCTAGGGTGCGTTGTAAACCGAGTGTGTCGTCGTCATTAAGTAATCTTAACATGCCGTCTATTGGTACTGACAGTTTATGATGCAAACACGCTCACAGCTGATTTTCACATGGACCCGAGTTCACTGCTTTGGCAGGGAGATGGATTTAGTCAGCTGCAGGGTGTTGAGTTACACCACAGCAGGAGCTACCAAAAAGGTAAGGACGCCCATGTGTGTGAGTCTATGACAGAGCTTAACTGCACACCCCTCACAATGACTAAATTTCAGCACTTCGGCTACAGGTGTACACACTTGCACAAACAAATATGAAAATATGCTTATACGACTTAGCAGCAACAGTTCCAGAAGGGCCCTAAACACTTGGTTGGTGTTATGAATGTGATATTCATATTGATTTATTAGGATTTCAGATCATTTGTAAGCCAGATGAGTGAAGGCTGGGATATCTGATATCTGATATCTATCTGATATCTATCTGTGTTATAACAATAATTACTTTTAAATAATTATTATTACAAATTGCTACAATTATTAATTACAATAGTGCAGTTCTAATAATATAATTACAATGGCAATCTTACATTCATAAATAATATTAGAGAATAATTATTACAATGACAATATTTTCTTAAAAATAATTATTAATTACAATATGACAATTACAAAAATATAGTTACATTTAAAATAATTGTAACATATTATTAGAAATAATGGTAAAATTATGAAATTATGAAATAATGATAAATAATTACAATAAATGATAAGAATTGCATTTATTTGTATTGTTCGTATTATTAATTACATTTATTATTAATCATGTAATACATGGATCCATATATTATTATTTATTATTGCTATTAATAATTGCATTTATTATTTAATATATTTATTCCTTTATTAATATTTACTTAATTATTATTACACCAACAATGTAATAAAATGTTTTAGGCAGCATGTATGAAAGTACAGAAAGATAGAGGAGGGTTGGAAGAGAATAGCAATACCGTATCAGTCTGTGAGGGTCACATGGGTCACATTCCTAACCACGGCTGGATTGGGAGTTTCCTAAAGTCCAACAGAGCTTCATGTGGAGAACAAGAACTCGTATGAGAAAGAAAAAATAAACTTAGTTTTTCAGATTTAATAAATTGTGTTATCAAGGATACAGTATTCAAATCTAATATTATGAATGCTGATAGGATATTTAAGATGGCCGGAGAATGATTATTTACCTCACGATCTTGTGCGTGAACTAAATGTTTAAGACAGGGAAATGATTGACCAAAAATGAGACAGTCCTATGACAAAATACAATTTAGAAATAAATGTTATGGCCAAATGGTTCCATCCAGTAACGCTAATATTCAAAATCACATTCATTAGCCCTGCACAGCCAATAAAAATCTATTATATTTACATTTGATTACGAGTCATTGTAATGTGTCACAGGTCTGAAAGGAAGGTATAAATGCTTATTACACTTTTTCAGCTTTGACCCCCATAACGACTCTGTCCCACTGTACAAAACAAGGTCCATAATGACATGGTCTGTAAGGTTTGGTGTGACCTAAACCCTGGTGATTATTTTGGGATGCAGGATCTGAGCCAATCCTTCACCACATAATTCACCACTTTGGGCTGAACCGGCACACATTTCCACAGACACACTGCCAAATCCTGTGAATAGAACTTTCCATAAAAGTGAAGGCTGTTGTACGGTAGTTAGAAGACCTCCATAGTCATTGCTCATGGATTAAACAACTCTAACATGAGCTGTATAATAGCAGATTGCTGAAGAATCCTGGTTAAAGCTGGTTCTGATGAAAAGGTGTCAAAAACCGTGCATCACAGTTACAAAAATGTTTTGGCAGCAAGAGGCGGCAACACAATATAAGGTGGTCATATTGTTATGCCTGATCGGTGTATATACCACCTAGGGACTTCATCCAGGCAAGCATGTGTTCAAAAATATTTGTTTAATTGGCTAATTTAGTAATTAAGTGACTAAGTGCTGTCCACACATGGTCCCTTTTTAACTGTTTTAATGAATACATTTATTAATTATGATAATTAAAGTAATAATGTGTTTCCTCAGGTCTTCCTTGCCCTCTGTAAAGGTTAGTCTAAAGATCTGAAACAGTTAGGAGCCTCAAATGTGCAAAATTAAGCACACACACAAAAAAGAAAGCAAACACAGTATTGACAAACTATCCACGCCCACAAAAATCTTGGCACACACATCCACAATAAATCCCTTTTCACCTCCATTTCGATTTGATTAAAGGTCTGGTCGGAGACGTGGCCTCGTCCTAATTTCCCCGGTTAACGTGTTTCTATTCGCGCCGTCGCCGGTGAACTTTGCCCTTTCACACTCTTATCAGACAGATTATTAGAGCTAATATAAGCTCAGCAAACATTCACGCTCTCATACACGATACATTTCTCCACCGAGGTGAAACACCGGAATTTAAAGATGAGAACGTCAGGATATCGACTGTTCACGCTCGCCGTGCTGGTCTCTCTGATCTGTGCCATCCAGGTAGGATACCACTCATGCAGTTAGAAATCTCGTCTGCTGCTTCAGATATATGTAAGCCAAAACAAATGTGACCTGAAGCTCACGATGTAATGAGGAGAGTGATTTTCTTTGTCTTTTAGCATAACATTATGACCACCGACTGGTGAAGTAACACTGATTGTCTCTGCATCACGGCATGTTAGGAGGTGGGATGGATCACACAGCGAGTAAACATTTTTTACTCAAATTTGAATGTGTTAAAAGTGGAAAAAAACGAGCATCAGAACTTGTGAGGGCCAAATCGTGGCGGTGGTCATATTGTTATGCCTGATCGATGTACATCAATTTGATATGATCTAGGGTATAAAGGACCATTTCCAGCACACATGTCCATTGTCATCTGAGTAAAATACTCACCCGGTTGTCTGTTTGTTTGTTTTTTTGCAGGTGCAAGCAGCTCCAGTGGCAGATGACTGGGCATCTGGGCTCATCCACCGTGCCAAGCGTTCGTTACTCTGGAGGTGGAACACGCTGAAGCCCGTTGGTGCTGGATGCAGAGACCATTATGAATGTGGCACCAATTACTGCAGGTAAAGCGTCCACACATAATATAATCATACATCTACACATCTCATACATCAGGTTCCTAATGTGAGACAGTCGAAGTAATATAGGAATATATGCTGCCATAACAGACTCAATTTTTCAGTCAAAAAAGCATGTGTCATTTCATCTCGAGGGTGTTTAGTGAAGATAAAGTTAGGGCTTTGTGAAATTGAAAATACTCAATTAGATAATGTTGTACACCAGTCAGCATGGTTTGAATCATGGGGCGATCCGACACTCATAACTAATCCTTAGACATCCCCACTAAAAAAAACCCAACAACTTTTGTTAAACGGCATGAACTGCATCTCCCACAATGCACGCTGACCCACAAAGTGACTGAATCCCACCACTGGATGGAAGACAGGGAGTTAATGGGATAGTGAATACAAGTCTGTGCTTTAGAAAAAGAAAGGAGTAATATATAAATGTAAATAAATATACTGTACACATTTGCCATCTTGACACCAAACATAGACTGTAGCCTCCAAGTAAAGCATAAATTGTTCAAGAATTAAAAGGCACACGGCAGTCACAGCTGCATGTGTTACAATTGGTCCTTTGAGGGTCATAATGCTGACGTGGCCCATTTACACTGGACATGTACAGTATAAAGTTTATTCCCCAAACAAGCATTGTATTGTGTCCATTGTTATCAATCCTTATTAACCAGCAGTGAAAATGTAATTACCTTGTCAAACTGAATAACATGTTTATTCTGTAAAATTGAATCATGCCTCAAGTGTTGGACGTTGAACCAATAAATATTAGTTTCTGATAAGCACAGTTGGTCTTGTGGCAGCAGTGCAATAAAGTCATAAAGAATATTAAAATAGAAAGGGGGTGGTGGGGAACTGAGATCTTGGTGACTTTGACCAGTGATTTTGATAAATTGCTTAAATTGTATTCAGTCACTGTATGCTTTAAATAAAAGTCACTAAAAGATGTAAAATGATTTTTATTTTTGCACCTTTAGGAGACACATCTGCACTTTCCAGCCCAAATCGACATCATCCTAACGATGAGGATGCTGCTCCTGCTAACGAAAAAGAGGACAAGCATGCTGGGAAAAAGACAAATTAAAGCACAGCAGCTTCAACATTGAACTCTATTTCAAAAACTGCTCTTTTAATCCTTTGGCAATACGTTTAGAATGTATAGCAAAAATACACTTAATACTAAAAAAAAAAAAAAAAAACTCAAAGCCTGTATGGTTTATTAACAATTTATTTATTTGTCAATACAAGTTATACTGT
The DNA here is from genome assembly GCA_034509265.1 of Microcambeva bendego. Lineage (NCBI taxonomy): Eukaryota > Metazoa > Chordata > Actinopteri > Siluriformes > Trichomycteridae > Microcambeva > Microcambeva bendego. Next base: position 3,681,366 of record JAYDZG010000014.1, read on the forward strand.
CACATGATGTAAATACGGTCTGTTAACATGTTTGAAATGTCGATATTGTTACATGCAGAGTGCAATATGTACTGTTTGTGTTTTTTTAGGAAGAAAAAGAATTACAATATGCAATAAATGAATCAAATCCAAAAAAAAGTCAGCAAACCTAACAAGTGGGCTGAATAAAGTATTTTTCATCATGATTAAAAAACTCAAAATATTTTCAATCAACCTAATCTGTAATATTCTGTGGATTATTAAACCAAAAACTGAATAATGATGCAATTTTGTTAGTATTTTGCATCATAAAAACTACAATAATTTAAAAAATATCTGTATAGACAGAATCTGCAGCAAGTGGATTTAGTAAATACATCAAAACATCAAAAATGGATATGATTATTAAAAAACTAAAATCATCAACAATTGGTGACAAAAAAGAATGAAAGAATGTTTAATCATAATAAAGAAACTCAAATATTAATTAAAAAACAACATATGTCGTAATCTGGGGCCTCTTATACATGCACTTAAATTGGAACTAAGAAGTAAGACGATTGCAATTTTTCGATTATGATGCAATTTTTAGTATTTCACTATTTAAAAAACTATTTTTTTACTTTTTAACTCTTAATTTTTAAACAAATGTTCATTTGCAAAAGTTTTGTATTTTGCATCATATTAAAAAATATATATTCAAAGAAATACCAACATAATCTGTAGAAAGTGGACTTAATCAGACATGCACCACAAAAAATGAATGAGGTTATATAAAGTAAAAACCCCTAAAGTTACAAGTTTGTGCAAAGAAACAGTTAGAGTTATATAATACGATAAATCAGAGTATGTATGAGAGATCTTTAAAGGTTTTAGCACTTTTATTTTTTATAAACACTGAGCGTGGGACAAGTATAGTGTATAGTCTGGATTTAGTATACTGTCTTCCGCCTTTTTCGGACGCTCAAGCTTTAAAGGGAAGTAATGTTTTGCTGATAGCATTAAAAAAGGAAGACCCTGGGAAAAATACATACAAAGGAAGGTGACTGTAGAAAAGTGATGACCTCTGTTTTTGATATTTTTACTAAATATGTTTTAAAATGTGATGACACAAGCATAAATCACTATGTGTGAATGCAGCAGATGCAAATAAAATCCCTTTTTAAAAAAGTATCATCAACTCATGAAATGAACTGAAGACGTCGATGAAAAAAAAAAGCATACTTCAAAATGTTTGCCCCAATTTAGCAAAAACACACAAGACTGATTGGAAATAGCACAAAACATTATAATAACTCAGCAACAATAACAGAATTCAAACAGACAATTCCACTAAAATATACAAACTAACAAAAGAATAAAATGAAATTAAAATCATAGCAACATGCACCGTTTCATCCTCATTTTTAAAACTTACTGGCTTCAGTCTGTCTGACCTGAGACTTACATTTTTGTGAAAATGCACAACTAGCAATGCCCAACAGATTTCACTTATTTCATTTTACTTATTTACTTCATGAGTTGAGGTTGAATATTCCAACGGGATGATCTTAAAAAGATCTAACAATCAGGCCTTTGCCATTTTATGACCCTCCCAGATTAAATCTGGATAAATTATGACTTCTTCAGTAACTGTCTCATTATAAAACTGTCAGTTATAAGTAGTTATTATTAAGTATCTTCAAGAAAACAAAACATTTGTATTCTTATTACCATCATAACTGATTAGAAGATAATAACAATGGTGTTTATTCTTCAAGACTCACATTTGGTCTTCAATAATGACTTCACACTGTTGCTTCATGTAACATTTAAAATGTAATTTCATAGATTATTACATGAATCTTTTTTTAATGGATAAATAGTCTAGGTACTTCATTTAGTTAGTGAGAGTAAGTTAGTGCATTTTGGATGATTTCTAGCTGAGAACAAGACCAGAGAACCTCTAATGTCGGGCAAACTTTACCACGGTGGGGGTGATAGTCCAATACTCCACAGTACACTACGAGAATCCTTCGGTTGTGTTGTTTCATTTTCAGCGATATAAATACACATCTATGCACGTCAAAAATACAAAGAAATATACAAACAAAAAAATGTTAGGAAATGTTACCTAACAAACCGTTTTCAAGTTCTGTTGGTTCGATATTTGATTCTCGGATCTTAAAACAAAAGTAAAAGGGATCACGCTTTTTGAAATAAAACAAAAATCGCCACAGTACACAGATCGTGGTTAAATACAGCTTTCAGATGGTGCACCACGGGATTAGTATCTAATACTGGTCACGTTAAAATAGTTCATTTAACATGTGACGTTACAACCGATTACCATAAGAATTAAAACACTTCTAATACACACGAACTAAAATTCTAGTTTCATGGTTATGTGTGTGATAACCCACAGTAAAACTAGTTTTTTCCATTGTGATTCATGACAAAAAAAACAACGTAGTGCATAAAATCAGCACACATTAATAATACATTGTGTTAGATTATTGAGTGAAAAACACTTTTAACGTTACATCCCAATACGTAGACAATGTCAGTACTTGCCGGCGTTCTTCCTCTTCTGTTAAGAGCTCACTAGAGGCTGGCGTTCCTCCGGGGTGCTTCGCTACAAAACAAATTCAAACAAATGTTAGAATATGTGCATAAATGAAATCATGTAACCTGCAATAAACACGACCGAAGTACAGGAGGTCGTTATGCAAGATTCCTGCTGACTGTTTGACATGCTTGTTTACAAGGCAGCATGCAGCACTGTATGAGGATGCTTTTTAAATTATTGGGTTCAAGCGTATTAGACACCTTGCCAGCAGGTGTATTATGTAAATGCACGCTCCTGTTCCAGCATGATGAGTTCCTTCAACACATGACGTGATGTGTGTGGCGTTTAGGACTCTTCCAGCATAATCAAAGCCTGATCTCAAAGGCTCCCCGAAGACTTGTGATATGTGATCTATAAATTCAGATATTTACGTTTCATATTTTGTGTTTCGACGCAAGCATCCGAGGGTTAAGGACTTGGGCCACTTGTTTGGTTCCGTAACCATTAAACTACCACCATGCTAAACCTTCCTTCAGCTCTTCTACTCTCAGGAAAAGGTTCTGATTAGCATTTTGGACAGCATTCGAGTAAATGAATGCGCCTCTCTGAGACATGGCCAGTTGTGTCACTTGTGTACTTACTATAGGATACTTCCACAAGCTACAAACTGTGAGTCTGGTCTAAAAGGACTTACCGACTGAATAAATATGCATCTTTTACAATTTAGCAACTTCAATAATGTTATAATATTACACAGTTACAGCTTATTTTTTTAGTTTGTTTTGTAAGGTATTCCTTTCTTGTGCCTAGTAAAAATGTCACATGGTATATACTGTAACAATGACCAAGCTTCTGAGATTTTATATGTTGATAACTGTGTCCAGTCCCGACCCCCCAAATGCATGCTCTCTACTGGTGCTAACCCCCTCTGGCAAGTGCTCTGTAGAGGCACAGAGAGCCACACCCTGATCAGCCCACTCAGCAGCATACTACTATTCAAACATTTTGCTACTGTTCTACATTTGAAATGTATTCATGGGGTTTTATCCCTTTTAATTGTAGTCTCTTACCTCAGAATGACACATCACCGCGATGAAGACAAATCCTATTAAGATTCCGAGAGCGATAATGATAAAGGGAATGTTAATCACAACGTTGGCCTGGGTAACCACGGTATGAAGCTTTTTGGCTGAATCGTCATCAATTAGGACACTCTGAAAGAAAAAAGTTAAATATTATTGGTTCTAGTTGGAATGTCCGTATTTGTCATACATACGTATACGTGTGTAATGTATAACAGATTATTTCTTCGCATAATACCAGACAATTTGGAAGCTGGGGTCAGAGGTCATTGGTACGGTCCCCCTGGAGACTTTGCTGCATGAAAGAGCTGGGATTCAAACTCTCAAGCTTTCAATTGATAAAGCTTTAATCACTAAGCGATTACCTCAGCTGGGAATCAAACATGAGAGCCTGATTTTTGGAGTCAATGTTCATATAGATCAATAGATCACTAGGTAGACAGATAACCTTTATTGAAGATATGAAAATGTAACATTTATACAAAAGGGCGGGGAACCTCGCTCCTTTGACAGCAATTACAGCCTCAAGTATTTTTGACAATAATGCGACAAGCCTGACACACATATTTTAGGCAGTTTCTCCCATTCTTCTTTGCAGAACCTCTCAAGCTCCATCAGGTTGGATGGGGAGCGTCTGTGAACCACCACTTTCAGATCTCTCTAGAGATGGTCAATTGGGATTAAGTCTGGTCTCTGGCTGGACCACTAAAGAACATTCAGAGTTGTCCCG
>JAYDZG010000014.1:3695521-3706421 GCA_034509265.1 Microcambeva bendego
TTTGGCCATGTCTTCTCCAGCGCAGCAACAAACAAGGGCTGACACTGCTCTGACGCCGGCTCCCTAACAAGCTGGGATATGCAATAGATACATTCATCTATAGTAAATAGTCATTTTTTTTAAATAACGACACCCACCCAAGAATCACATGCATCAGTGCTGATGTATTTTTAATTGGATTTTAAGCATTATCAGACCTGCAAATTAAAAGGACCATTTGGTCACATTTTCTGTCAGTCATGTTGAGCTGTTTGAATGAGTCGTGGTCTCCCAGCATTCACTAAACGATTGACTGGTATTTAACAGCCTGTTTTTAACCCACAACACAGTACTGTGTATTGTTGTTTATAATTTATTACAGTAATTACAAAAAGGATAAGGTAAATGGTGAGGTCTGACACATATTCATTCTATTTACATTATTTCTTATTGGGAAAAACAGATTTAATATGTGAACCTTTTAACTTAAGAACAGAACTTCAGAACCGATTACATTCATGAGTCAAGGTTCCACTCTATGTTTCAATTTAGATCAGTTACTTTTACATTGCACATGAATGAAAGTTTTGTAACGGGGTTATACGACTACACACTGTCCCAATCTTCTTCCACAACATAAATGTTCCTTTAAAGATACAATCCTGTTCCCAAAGGTCTAATCATGGCACATAATGATGAACAAGGTTCCGATATAATTGTGTCCTTCCTCCCGTGAGTATAAAAATTCATGTGGGACGGTCCCACCCCAACATGTACCTTAAAATGCTCATTATGGTGCCTGTTTTTTAGATTAAAAACAAAATAAACAAAAAGTGTTCCTGTCTCGTTCTCCGGCCCAAAAAAAAAAAAAAACAATGATGAAAGAACCAATTCCTGCCAAGTGGGTTAAATGTGAAAACAATGAATGTGATAAATCTTTACCTCGTTAAGGTACATCACTGGATACACCATTGTCCTGACGTTACCAGTTTCACTGTGACAAGAAACACACACACAAATAAAATGTTATAAAATACATAAAAGTGTATTATAAAACAGTTATAATAAATTAGCAAGTATTCACATTATTATGACAACCAGCTAATATCTGAAGTAACTCTTGTGTGCAGCATGGACTTAAGCTAGACAGGTTGGGATCACAAGTATCTGGAGCCATGATGACAGCAGTGCATCCCATAGCTGCTAACAAAAGTGTGAAGGAGGACGCACAGAGCGAACACGATCATCGAGGTAGTTCCACAGCTGCTCACTTGAGTTCAAGTCTGGGGAATGAGGTGGTCATGGTACTATTTGGAAGTATTTGAGATCTTCTTGCCAGAGTGATGTGTCCCGTTGTTTTGCTGAAAGATCTCATCAGGCAAAGGTAGGACACGATTCGATCTGCTGGGTTGGATTCATACCCAAATGGGTCGAGCGAGTCTTTTACAGCAAGCCTCACACCGACCAAGCCAACTCACAAAACGTCTTACTTTGTGATATATGTGCTCCAGCCATCGAAACTACGTGATACAATAGTTTTATAAAGATAATGTTACACACTTGTCAAAAGAGAGTCTACGGATCTTGTAAGGGTCGGCTTTGCACTTGTTAATTTCCGGCCCTGGTTGTGTTCAGGGTTCCTTTAATTTCTTTCAAAAAACTGGGTTGTCTCAGACAGCCAGAGCAGCTCGTCATACCTTTTCACCCAGTTCTTAGTTTTGCTATTCCCGTTGCATCCACTTTCCCTGTTTATTAGTGTTTCCATTATTTTGGCCACCTTGCAATGATCTGTTTTTGTGAGGACTTTTTCAGTCACTGTTAAACATCCTGCGCTTGGATTGATTCTTTGTTGCCGGTGTGGGGCTTTTATTTACTGCCGCGTTTGTGTCGTATACGCCTGCTGTGAGCTTTATGTTATAGATTACAATGTCGTGCAGGATGGAGATAGACTTCCTATACTTCCTCTCAACTGAAGTTTTTACAGTAGAGACATGTTTAGAGTTGCTATTTAAACACACACACACACACAAACAAACACACAGCAGCACTTTGAACATGCATATGTAAACACACACAAAGCAGCACTTTGAACGTGCTTAAAAAGTATTTTGAGACTTTGCACTTGCCTTTACAATTTATATTGATATGCTATTTACCTCGCTACGTACTACATAGTTCTCATTTTCCCCTTTTTCTCGTAATCTAGTCATAACCAATTACCTGGCAGCACGGTGGCTAAGTGTGTAGCACTGTCGCCTCACAGCCAGAAGGTCCGAGTTCCATCCCCAGATGAAGCATTCTGGGTTTGCATGCATGGGTTTCCTCCGGGTGCTCCGGTTTCCCCCCACAGTCCAAAATCATGCAGTCAAGTTAACCGAAGACACTGACTTGCTCTATAATTGAATTGCTGTGAAACGTAATAAATTGCATTGTAAATGCAAGCCGAGCTACATCCTGCCACTGAGATAGAATTTTATTTCTATATGATGCAAACAAGGTTCCGTTTGAAGTCGCTTCGGTGTCTAACAGCTGCTGTGATGTCACGGTGGTGGATTTTTGGCAGGTCTGGATCCAGCGTGGAGATCAACCTTTGACCTCCCAGAGCTCTAAATGAAATGTGTTAATGCTACGTGGAGACCTTAAACTAATCACGTGTGTGTAATGAATACATGATGTAAAAGCCAGACATCACATCTCATTACAGATGGATCGAATACTTTTTATATTTGTAATAAAGCTTTTGGCTACTTTCCAAAGCTGAGGATTGTGACTGGTATGGACACAGATAGGAACGTACCTGAAGACCGGGAGCTTCTCAATGAAGACGTTCACTTGAAGACGCTTTGCTGCCTGTACGACAAGTCCAGTGAGCTTTGAAAAACAAGACAGAAAATTAATTTAAAAATCCAAAAATGAACAGGTATTAAAAGCTTTAAATGGCCAAATTTGCAAAAATAAACAGCCAACAAGCTATGTAACTAAATGTGTTCCTTTTTTCCTAATAATAGGACAGTTTACCATCTTAAAATATACACTGTCGAAATTTTGACCTCTCCCTAATTTAAATTAATTCCTCTTCCCTATAACGCAGCTAGAAATATCCCCCATTGGTTCGAAGGGGCACTTGTTATTACTTGTGATACAAATTTCCCCCTCCAAGAGCTGTGGAATGCACTGCAGTCAGCATGGCCCCAGATACCCGTGGGAACCTACCAGGACCTTATGGAGTCAGCTGATCATGAGTCGGTTGGTCGTTCCAATCTGTAACTGTGCACCAGCTTTATGGCTTTTACAGCCTTTTTAACATATTTTTAGAAAGAACTTTCACTGTATTTTCAAGTGTGTCTGTGGGAACTTATTCTGCCCAGGTCAAGAACTCATGACGGATGGGACCTGTAATGATAAATTTAGTAACAGTGTATTTAGTGCGTATGTGGCTGTCACAAACATGTGATGGATGTGTTCAGAGCTTTGACCCCTTGACCCTTCCTGGTTAAGCGAAAAATACAGGTGCAATTCAGAGGAAGTGTGTGTTCAGTCCAGTGGTGTCTACAGACGTAACTATACACTCTACCCACAATACGGATTCACCATACGTAATCGAAGACAAATTTAGAAAAAAGAAATTGTACTAAAGCGGTTGGTCTCACACTGTGGTGCACCTCACCCCTCCCCATTAAGTCATAGCTGAAGGAAACAGATGTTAGAACACCTTTGAAATGAGGAACCACAACAACGCGACCTCTAATTTTACCACAGCATCAAACGTAACGTGATGGGTCACATCTATGTATGTATGTGTGTGTCACAAGCCAAGTTCTCTAATTACCAGGCCACAGGTGCCTATTATTACTTAGAATATAAATTAGAACATTGTATCTGTTATTACCTTTATGCATTCACATATAAATAAATACAGATTTGAATCGTGCCTCAAGTGAATCGATTCCTGAATCATCCCTAGTTGAAAATAGTATGGATTGGCGGTCTAGGGGAAAAACAGGAGCCAAACCCCGTCAGGAACTCCCCTAGCACATTATGGTTTCTTTATATTTGAGCCATACATATTGGGAAGGAAGGGGCATTCAGATGACCTTGCCTGGTGTTTTCACACAAAAACAACTGGAATAATTTGAGTATTTGAGAAAGGGAGTGTCAGGCAGGGACTATGGTTCAAATGTCTGGCGAGTGACAAGGTAAAGTAGGAGTCACATGGAGCATAAACAAAATTGTTCGTATGGGTGAAAAGATTGTCAACAATGCATACGGTGATCTGGGCTGTGGATTACTATAGAGAATTCTAAATGAGCACAAACACAGCCAGAGTCTCTGATTCAAGTTCAAATTCAACAGTCGAGCACTAAACAAGGTCCTCAAACCTTATTTCTCAGAATATGGTCAGAATAGTAAGTTGCTGAGGATAAATGTGTGAGGAAAAATACCTCCACACTTTTAATATTGATTAAGTGTACATTATAAATTCATGCTTATTAAGACAGAAGAAAGCTTATCCTTATCTTCTGAACTCTGTCCAACTATTAAAAACAGCCTCATAAAAACACAGAGCACATAAACCGTCGGTCATACTGTACAAGGTTAGACCGCCCGTGTCAGAGCTTGTGTAAGAAACTTGTGGTCAGGTGTATACATATTTTCGCCTGTCTAGTGTATCAATGTCTGATAAGAATGAACAGTAGTTTACAGTGACAGTAATAAAGTGAATAAACACAATCAATAAACAAATACATTCAGTGCTATAATCCAACATGGAAATGTAATCTATGGCATTTATGACCCATTATTAATAATGTTTACAACATACATGTATTTTCTGGATAAGCACTTAATAATAGTGTGTATGTACATATACTAAATATATCTATGTTTCATATTTATGAGGTATTATAAGTTTTCTCTACATAATTTATCATAAATTCTGATTCGAATCGATGCTCACTGGTATTTAACTTCAATGTCTCAATATTTAAAGTATATTTCATATATGTTTAATGTACAAGTAATAATGTGTTAATAATATTGGCACATAATTTATTTATATATGAAAAGTAAATGTATGTACATTTGAGTATTTTATTATTAACCAAACAAATTTCAAATGGTAAAATAAATGAATGCTGAATTCGATCCCTGCAATCAACTCAGAAAATAGATGATGTCAGCAAGACAATCACATTTTGCATTTCATATTAGATTTAAAGTTTTAATATTAGAAAACCAGTGCATCTAAGATTGTATTTGTTCTAAATAAATGTATAAAGATGTTGAATTTTAAATCATTAAAACGATAACAACGATTTGCATGGTCCCCACATGAATGACTATCCTACAGCGTCCTCTTGTGTTAACAAAAGTAATTCTTTTACTCTTAGCACGATGCTTCAAACAGCAGCTTTTCAAATTCTGTAGCTTATGTCAGTTCACAAAGCCACAAATCACTCACAGACATTGCCTGTAATGTGCTTAACCTAATTATTTGGGGATGGCTGGAAACACTCTGCCCGAAGTGTGTGTGTGTGTGTGTGTGTGTGTGTCCTGTGATGGACTGGCCAATTTTAGAAGCTCCAATTAGCTTAGCTGCATGTCTTTGTAGTTTGTGGCAGGATTCCCACATGGACACAAAGAGAACATGCAAAATGGACACATTTTGTAAACTGACGTACAAACAATATGTTCATTTCTTTACTTTTTATAAAATAATTTCACTACTTTTTTTATTCTATTCTATGTGTTGTTTGTACTTTAAGGTCAATTGAATTAACACATTCCAGATTGTTATTGCAGTTTACAAAATATCCTGACATTAAACTTTGGAATTTACATGCACTGTCAAAAAAGTGTAATTCCTTTAGCATTTCTATAAAAAAGTGAATATTCCAGCTTAGTTTAACATCGATGAGAGAAAATACCGGGTTGATGTCGATGGCAGTCTCGTGTTCCTCCTTTGTAGGGTGCATCCCGAATATGTCATCAGCAAACTGCTCATCAGCTTGATAGAAATGAGGTGAGGACATGATGATCGGAGCATCTGTGAAAAAAATAGACAATCTGGATTTTTTAAAAATATTTGTATGATTAAAGACTGAAAGGATCTGGGTGCTTGGGTGGTGCTGGTTTCTAATACACACACACACACACACACACACACACACACCTTGTTTGCAGACGCTGACATTCAGCAGGCCTGAACCGAGGCAGGACCCTCCTGTACAGAACCCTGCGTTATCCGGATTCACCGATTTATTTGCGAAAACGTCACTGGGAGGAACAAAACGGTACGCTGGGATTCCCTTCACATTCTGCTCTGACTCAAACGTAGCATAGATTGATCTGAGAACACACACAAACAGATCTATTAACACAAAGAATGTATGATTTAAAGTATTCAAGTTGCATAGTCATACTAAATTATTTCCCTGTGCTGCTGTCTGATAGCTCAGAAAAAAGATTATTTTAAACATTTAAAATAAAGAAACTGATTAGCCAAAAATAAATCTGAATTTTATTTAATAAATTCAAAAATAAATCTTATTTATAAATTAATAATTTAATGAAAGCTGTATTTATATATTTAATTTAAAATAAATTTCTTACAGCTGCTCCTGTCAGTGGACCATGATCAGCATTACTGATTCGGCTCAGTTATTACCCTAGATGCCCTTCCTGACCCAATCCTCCCTATTTATCTGGGCTTGTTCCCGGCACTACAATGCGCCGTTTCAGTGTCTCCGATTAACCTGACGACAAGTTTTCGTACTGGAGGAAACCGGAGAACCCAGAAGAAACCCACACGGACACAGGGAGAACATGCAAATTCCACACAGAAAGGACCCAGACCTGGATCTTGATAAATAAAATCCTAGACGAATTGAGGGTCGATTGAAAAAGCCTTCTCTACAGCTCATCACACAAAGTCATTAATTTAGAAAGTCAAAATAAACATGACACTAATAGAATCTCATTACCGGGTTGTGAGGAAGTAAGATGCTATTTTAAAGCTCACCTGCACAGATCTGATGAGAACATGTAGAGTTTCTCTGTCTTGGTGACAATGGGATGAAACGTTGCTCCGTTGGTTCCATTGATCTTGTTACACTGATCTGTGCTCCACCAATCCAGAGTGCTACAGTCCAAAAAAAAACAGTCATTCACTGAGTGGTAATTAAAGCACACAAAGTTCTAGTAGATTAATACTTAATAAAGGGCTTAATCCAGGTATTGGGTTTACCTCTGGCCTTTCCACTGATCCACTCGAGAGAAGTCTGAGTAGTTCTGCTTGCCGGTAAAAAACACATACTCACCATCATCTGTTGCATTCATCTGAAACACAGACAGTCCATTTTTATAACATTTGGTAGGGACGGTGGTAGCCTAGTGGGTAGAGCTTTGGACTATCAACCACTGCTACAGGAGTAGCAGTACTCTTGAATAGGCTAATGTGTATAACTTTTAAAGAGAAACCTAAAAGCAGAACACTTTCTTGAGGATGCAGAATTATGTTATATACATTTACATATATATTATGAGCACTTCCTACTTTCTGTAGCGTACTGTCTAGCTGCTGTCCTATTCCTCTGGATATTAGCTGGTGTCACATGATATGTATTTCACACACAGTTATGTATATATCACACAGTTACATCCCTACCTTGTAAAAGAGGCCAAAATGGTCATCCAGAGGGACAACTTTTCCAAGTTCTTGAAGTAACAGGTCCTCGTAACCCCAGAGAAGCTCTTGTACTTTCCGTGTCACAAAAAGCCCAATGTTGTTGCCTTTCATGAAATCAGAGATAAGTCGACCAATGACTGAGTGATCCTTGAACTTCTCCATCACTGTCTGGAAGCAAATCACATAAACATCTGTTAATACAGAGTAAAAATGTGTTAATCACTTTATCAACAAATATGAAGTCAATATTTTTATCATGTTTCAGTACAAAGACAGAACTCTGATTATTTTCTTTAAATAATTACGCTAATATTTACAGGATAAGCTTTCAAAAAACCAACCACGCAATGCATGATTAACATATTTACTTAAAGATAGAACTGAGCTGTTCTCTACCGACTCTGTTTACAATGTTTTAAATGCCGAACTTGGTTTGCTCACGTTTTTAGGTCCATTATACAGTTCAGCATTAGAAAGTTTAAAGACCCGCTGATACATATGAAAACATGTTTTAAATGCAGTATTAGGACACTCACCATTGCAGGGATGTTGACGGTCCTGATAAGGTCATCTTCTGATCCTCTAGACATGTTGGGCTCAAAAATGTACGTCTTAGGGTTAACTGCAGCCACTTTGGTATCATTTTCCATAAAGGTCACCTCTTTCATAGGACGATACTCTCTAGAAAGAAAACAACCGTCTTTTAATACCTAGAAATGTAAACCACCCAAATAGGATTTATAATGTTCGGGCAGTCCTCAAGATTTTAAAGGGTGTATGTGGGACTTTGTTCCCAATTAAAAAAACACTTCTCTGGAAGTTATGTTGGATGAGAAGGTGGTGTAGAAGAAACACCTAAAGTTAGTTTTTCCTGACTTAGTTGTGTATTTTTCTGTTCTTCATTCCCGTTTCCTCTTACTGCAGTAACAAGTCAAATATTATCTTGTATCTCTCAGAAACACCTAAAGTTAATTTAGATCTGTGTCTAAATACTTTTTGCTATATGTACGGGGGATTACAATCGAGTAAGAATCTAGATTTACAGTTAAAAGTGAGGACGGTCAAGCATTTCAGGCCAGTATTGGGCTGGTGAATTTATATCAAGTGATTACCTGTATGTGTATGGGCCAAGCTCGAGCACTGCAGGTCTTTCACCTGCTAGGACTTCATCAGGATTGGTCAGATTGAAGAAATAAAACTGCATGTAAACAGGTGGCGGTGGATCCTGCCACGCCGCAAAGGCATCCGTTCCATTTTCAAGCACCACTTCCTGGGTTAGTGAAAGATACATAGTACATTGACCCAATTAGCAATTTTACAGAACTAGTGATACACTGGGTAATATAAAAATGGGCCACTGAGGCCCACACAGACAGGGAGAACCTGCAAAGTCCACATAGAAAGGAGGGGATTGAACCCAGGACCTTCTTGCTGTGAGGTGGCAGTACTATCCACTAAGCCACCCATGTAGGAAATGTAAGCATTAGTCATCTCTAATCTACTGTTTCTGAGCTGGCCCGCTGCCTGATGGGTTGAGGCCATTGCCATAATCCTAATGCACTAGTGCTTAATAAAGCATCGTATGCAATGGAACAGAGTTCATTGTAAAAAACAAACAAACCCTGTTATTAGGCAACTTGTCACCAATATCAGTGTTTTGAAATAGTGGGTTACAAAGCCTACAAGTCTAACATTAAGTCGAAAATATTGCCTATTTAAACACCGAGAATAACCAATTAGACCCGAGATCTAGGCTCGAATCTCAGCATTGTAATCTACGATAGTATAATCGGCGATATCTGAGGCTTTATTGGGTTTCACTGTCCAGGATATTCAAAGTGGTTTATCTGACACACCGCGACCCTGACCAAGACAAAGCAACGAGTGACGTGAAATTAAAATAACAAACGAATAAATACAGTTTAGAGTTAGTGGACGTGGTTCTACACAGACATTTTATAACGTGTTTATTTGGGATTAGTGGTTAGCACCGGCTAACATGCTAACTGGAGCTAATCCATCATCACGAGTTAGAACTCTGACCTGCTTCACTTTTATTTTGATGCTCTTACCGTCTTTATCCATTTGTTCAACAACTTCTGAAAGACCTGACCCAAAACCAAGGAAATTCCGGCGATGATTATGAGAACGGAGAGCACACCGGTAACGTAAACACAGCAGTTCTTCTTCATTATAACAGTTTAAAAGCGCCGATCTTGTTACTGCCAGTTTTCTGTTTATCAGCGGGTTGTTTGTACAGAGCCCGTAACAGCCCTGGGTGCACTGCGCATGCGCAGGTTTCGTTTTGAGAAACGCGTTATCTAGTCACATGTAGCATTCATTAGCGCATGATTTAGTACACAGTGCATAGTAAACACTATCTTACTGCAAGGGACACACTACCATACTGCATACTACTTAGTGCAATGTTGTACACCACGCCTCATCATCCTGCACACTACTGCATACTGATAAATATGAGAACTGTTTTGAAGGCCAAAACAATGAGGATGTGAGGGATTTCTTCCCTACCAGCTATTCGGGCCGTCAACCAGAATTTCAATCATGACTACATTTATATATGTACGTATTAATCACAACGTTTTGTTGCATTATGTTGCACAAGACACGTATACAGATATAAGTTATTGAACAATTTTACATTTTTTGTATTTTTATTATATTACATAATTAAGTTACATCACTTAATTGGAATCATATTTTTTCTACACTTTTTTACATTTCTAGTTTTAATATACATAAACATTTTGCCCACCGTGTAATTACTAATCTGGCTTAGATAGTTTTCCTTTGTATAAATATGTATGTGACAAAAAGGCTTTGATTAAAATCTAAAACTAAAGAATTGGCCCTATACTCTAATGTGACGAAGTTCACGTTCTAAAACATTGCATTTGCTTATTACTTATACCGAAGCAGGATTTAATTACTTTGTCCTTATCTACTTTAATCAATTGTTGTAAAATATTTTAATTATTTATTTACTGTATTTATTTTCAATAAAGTAGAGCATAGACTTACAAAACATTTTGCGGACATACAAGGATAAATTATTGGCGTAGAATTGATTATTATTTATTACAATAAGCAGCCATACACATGAGTTTTGAATGAAACATTTAATGATCCCGATTAATATTTTAATTAAGCGCCAGGAATCACGTGACCACGGCGCATGTGCATTGAGGCGCGGTAAACTCGACTGGTTCGAAC
>JAYDZG010000014.1:3709715-3720651 GCA_034509265.1 Microcambeva bendego
AGCATTGCAATTGTAGAGACAAGAGAATTGATGTCAAAGTGTATTTATTTTTCTTTATAACTGAAGCTCATCTGCTGATCAGCTGTGTCTGCTTTCCTGCAGAAGATAGGATTAGCTGTCTCATCCAAAGAGTGGAAGAAGTGCTGAGATCCCCTTCCTTAGGCTTTCCTATTTCAGTTAAGGAGCAACATGGCAGTCCAGGGAACACGGAGGAGCTACTGGATGCTGAGCGCTCATGGGACAATCCTCCAGTCACGTTGTGAGTCAACTGGCATTATTTTGCATATGTGCATATGACGGTCAGTGATGTATAACATCTCTGGCTGATTGCAGTTAGTTGATGATGTAGTGGACCTACATGGGCACAAAACATTGGAACTGTAAAGTACACTAGGTTTCTTCAGTCTTGTGGTTAGAGATGGTTGGTCACCTTTTATTTTCAGACCCAGAATCATGTGTTCAACTTATTTAGCCCCTGCCCCCTGACATTTGTACTACCATTTGATATAATACCCTTTCTGTGGAGACCAAGTTTTTAAATGTTTTGTTTTGTGTTGTATTTGGTTCAGAATTTTATGTGGGCTTTTTATTCTCCAGTAAGTCTCCAGTACCAGTAAACAACTCTAACGAACTAGAAAAATCTCAGGACACCAGAGAAAAGGTGAATTCATGACTGTTCATTTATACATTTTATTGTTTTTTGCACTAACTGCGGGACATTTTATTTATTTAGATTTTTTACGTTATGGTTAACACTTTTGGTTATATTCATGACAGAACAAGTAGTTAATGGTTACACAGGTTTCAATTGCGGGGCTGGGGCCGGCTGTTGGCGATGGCGAGATTTAAACAGGGGAAAACCACATTGTTCTACCTGATCACATGATCAATTAAAATGTGAAAAATTAAAACACACAAATAATGGACACCATAATGACCTTGTGATCAGAAGGTTGTTCGATTCCCAGTGCCGACAGGTCACGATTTAAGTACCTTGAGGCATCTCCATGTCTAGGGCTGTCCGTCTCTCTTGACACATGAAAAAGTGTGTTCAAAATCCTTATTATTATTGACAGCATGTTTCCTTTTGATTTAGTCCTGATGATGGATTTTCTTTGGTCGTGAAGTGCATCCATATCTTTCCTAAACTAGCATCAAATGTTGTGAAGTTAGTCATTGATTCATTTATTTGTGCACCGTAGGTGTTACCTAGTTTGTCTAATCCATCGTCACCTTGTGTTTCAGTCTGCAGACTCGTTTTCTTCAGGCTACAGCAGCAGGAAACACCCAGGTCCAGTCGAGGCCCTCAAACAGATGCTGTTCAGCCTTCAGGCTGTGGAACAGAAAGTAACACAACAAAAAGATGAATCATGCATTTCCAGTGGAACTTTGCCATGTATTCACACACAGGAGGAGAAGGACAGTAAGGAGGTACAAAAAAAACCATAATCAGTGTTCAGTAATGCCCGGTGAAATGTCCTGATATTAAAAAGTAACATAGATGATTTTAATGACCTTATGCAGTAACACATATGCATGGCAACCGTTATGTATGCTCATTTACCTAGTTGAAATTGAACTTTGCCTTTAAATGTTTGTTTGTATGTTTATTAGGATTTTATTGTTATGTTTTACTCATTACAGAATATTAATCAACTCAAAAGTTTATATCAAACACAGTCATACACACAGAAAAGACCTGGACTACCCCATCTGGGGATCAAACCCAGGACATTCTTGATCTGAAGCGATAGTGCTACCCTCTTAGCCACTGTGCCGCTTGAGCCTTTAAATTGGGAAAAATGAATTCAAGAAACATTTAGTCTGCTTTAGTCTGTTCAGGGTGGCTTCCTATTTTAGTGGATAGCCCCAAGCTAAGAAGGACAACCCTGAAGAGAGCTTCAATCCATTGTGTACCCTCCTATTTCCTACATAGTCTATCATATCAGTGCTGGTGCACAGCTGACATTTGCTATTGCCTGTTGTAACAGAAGCTCAAAGAAGCTTTAAGGAGAAGACGATTTTTTGTAATTTTATGTAATTATTGTTGACAATATTAATAAATAAAAGGACATGTTTTTTTCAGCTTCTTCAACTGGATATTGAAGATCATGATCTAGCCCCTGGTGGACAGTCTTTAATGAGGTTAGTTAAACACAGTCATGACTAATAGAATCATTTTGAATCATATGAATGAAGGCCTATGACTACTGCCATGCTTTTTTTTATTTTAGAGCTTTGCATCATCTGGGGAGACTGAAAGGCCTTGTGGAGGAAATGAACGAGAGGAAGGCCCGAGAAGCTCAACAGGGCGGTTCATAGCGTTAAACAATCTGTATGCTTAGTGTTATAGCTGTGTGCTTTTAAATACAGTAAATCTCGTCATTGTATTTGTTTTTTTTTTAATTATGATGTATTTATATGCTACAGTGACTAGGCCATGTGCTGATTTACTTCATCGATTTTACTTTTAAAAAAGTGCCTTGTGATATGTTTAACAATAACACTTTTTAAACAGTTCTACTATCAATGCTGTCTTTTGTTTTACATTTTAATTCTAAATGAAACATTTAATATTCTATAGAGGATTGGGAATGGGAGACACCCTTCAAAGATCCCACATATTTCAACCCACTAGTAGAACCATTGAGATTAAACATGTGATGCTAAATATTGTGAACAGCAAGTGAACTTTATTGTCATATTAACAAACGAGAACTGGGCTTGTTTGGAGGTTGGTTTGATTTCCAGAGCCGACAAGTCACGACTTAAGTTTAATTTAGCAAAGCACCCAACCCCAAAATGTTCCGCGGGTGGCATGGCTAGGGCTGCTCACCGTTACTGGCACTTGTGCTCACTGCCCCCAAGTGTTCACTAGAGTGTATATGTGTGTATTTCGCTGCACGGATTGGGTTAAAATACAGAAGACAAATTCCACTGTGTGTAAAGAACAGTGGTGGAAAAAGAAAAATAATGGAAAAAGAAAAATTCTAAAATATGGACAGTGTAATCCAGCAGATTCTTTTCTCAGCATAAGCTGACATTAGGTTTTCCTCCTGACTGTACCTAGAGACAACTGTTCTTTGTCTTTAAACCTGCACTATCAACAGTCATTTATTTGTTTTAATTTTTAATAATTTTTAAAAAGCAGAATTTTATGTTGATGCATTTACAAAATGACTCAACCAATAATGAAAAAAAAAACACTTGGTGGCTGATCGATTTTTGTGTAATCGAACTTGTGTATTTACTTAGAACAATGATTAACCCTCTTCAGTCGAAAATCTATCCCAACCTATAGACTTTTTATGTGTATTCAAGTTTCAGCAGAATAATAATGGCAAAACAAATCATCCTCGTGTATTTTTCACTGTGCTGCATATAGGGCATCAAAAGGAGGACTAACACAATATTAAGGTGGTCATGATGATATGTGTGTTATATTTGACCCAGTAAATAGTTTACAAATCCTAATACAAACTTTAAAGAAATCTAAATAATTTTTGGACAAAGGGACAATGACTCTTCCATTTAACAGCCCAAAAACAGTTACCATGATTATATTTTTCTCTTACACGCGTATAAATTGGTAAGCAGACATACTTTTAACAGGATGCCAATCCATTGCGAGTCTACAGCAGTCTCTTCTCTTCTTTTTAGACATAGCCAATAATGTCTGTGTAGATGCCTGGCCAGCTGATAGAGGTGGGCTTGCATGTTTGACCACTGTGCTCCACACGTGCCTTTAATACACACACAAAAAGTTCAATCGTACTTAAAAGTTGTGAGTAATTATTGTCTGAATTTAGACATTTTCTAGGCTTCTGATGCTTTTACGTTTGTTGCATCCATCTGGGGAAGGACCTCTCATGTTTCTGCAATAAAAGGTCCATAAAAACATAGGTTCAAGTGTTTGCCCATAAAATAACTAGTGGGCTTCAAAGAACCGCTTAGAACCATCGACCCTAATGAAATGTGCTCAGTGGCACAGCAGCTCACAGTCAAAGTTCTTAGTAAAAACCTCGTTGACTGAACTTTTTCTATTGATCAAGGTCTCAAAATCAATAAACAGACGGCATGATGGGAGTTTGTGGTAAATAACACCGAAGTAAGACTTTTGCAAGGGAAATAGAATACACTGCACTGAGGCAGCAGCGATGCATCGGCTGGTTTATTTCCGTTTGATTGTGTTTCTAGCTTTGTTAGGTCATGTTGAAGGGAGAAGAACTCAGAGGAGCATTGATAGACCCTTTACGTCAGTGTTGACTGTGGATAATGGACATCGCTGGGGAACCTGGGGGCTTAAAGAAATGTGTCCAACAGGTTTTTATGCTGCAGGATTCAGCCTGAGGGTGAGTGTTGTTTTGTCTTCAAATAAATCATCTTTGTTTGTTACAGGATAAAACACCTACAAACACATATTAACCATAATTATATTACTATTTCTGTACAAATGTGTACACTTACAATTCCATACAGAAACAAATGAGAACCTTTATCAAACTAAGTTAAAAACATAATTTATTTTTATTTACTAATTATAGATTTGAGCAATGTGGCTGAAACACCACAAATGGCGGTATTAAACACTATAGGCGGCCCATTCGAAACATCTACCGTGTATCTTTTTATAAACTATAGGACACATGTTGAGATATATATCGTATGAACTATAAGTAGCATTGATGTGAATCTTATACACTATTATACACCATAAGTATTTTCTCGATTGGTATGATAAACCGAACCCGACAGAACACCGTGTGGAATATTTTATAATTAAGTAGGGCATGGGTGTGGAATGTTTTATAAGTACGGTATGTATTACTATTAATAATTATTACTAGTTCATGACTCATTACATCTCTCCACACCTCGCTCCTCTCATTCTCTCACTCACTGCTTTGTGAATGATTGGTCACTCGTTGCTGCGCAGTCACGTGACGGACGGAGTGTATTCTGTACAGACCAATAAAATAAAGATAAAACAAAGGAATAAGAGTAAAACAGCAGTGTGAAGATAGCAATCCATTGCAAACTAGCTCACAACACCCAAATAACTCACGCACTATAACTATTATGAAAGTAATACATTAAAGACTTATGCACTATACAGTAACTGTACAACATACATTCCAGTTCATATAGGAGGTGAACCATCACCTGTGCCTGTTAGCTTGATCGCTGTGTAGCTGCTATGCCAATTGCAGCGAGTTCAGGTTCCACAAGCATTATATTTTAAACTTACCAATATTGTAAAACGTACCTCTTTGTAAGTAGTTGCTCTAATTAGGGTTGTAGATGAATTCAGATGTTTGAAGTGATAAGATTTTTAATGTTTCTGGATGCTTTGCTGTATTTTTTTATTACGTTACCAAGCTGCTAACTCATATGCCATATAATTGTGTTAGCGGGTTGAATAAATGGTCATTTTGGCATAAAATGAGCGAGCATTTTTGTCCCGTTTAATTTTAAATAAAATATAACCTGAAAGTCAGAAAAACACGTGCAACTGGAACGAGAGACTGACTGCGCATGCTCAGATTCACGAAACTGACTTCCAGTTACGCAAGGTTCATGAATACGGGTTGGGTGCGCAAAGCGGGTAGGGCGCGTTTGCACTTAATTTCTTCATACATTTCACAATTCAAATGAGAACTTAAGCATGTAAACATACAATTTTCTCGAGGAAACAATCATTGTTTATAAGAGTGCATAATAGAGCAGTAATCATTTACAGTTTCGTAAACAATTTAATTAAATGTACTAAACTAACATGAACAAAACCTTTACATAGGCACCACGTGGTTCCACCAGTTTGCAAACAATTTGGCTTATTAGTGCTGTTAACAGACGACCATCGTAATAAAACTCCCTGGTATCCTTGCTGCGTTTATGTAGACGTAGTTCTCTCTCTCATTTCTGTTATCCAGTTCATAGTGCTGTAAAAATAAGCAAACCAACAGTGCCGGTTGCGACATTCACTGCTCCATTTACTACTCACCAAAAACACCCACAGCATCATCAATGACGTCACACTGATCACATGACCGAAAGATCTCGGAATGAATAATAAATACTAAATACTAAGACCGACTCACCATTCACTTTATTCTTTTTAATGCGTATTGTAATATTGCTTATTTCTCTTTATATAAAACTTATCAATTCCATATAGGAAAATTTGAACTTATTATTTATGAGTTTTTAAGACATTTGTGGGGTTACTGCGCCAACATGTTGGTTTTTGCTGTGGTTTACTTATTGGGATTTTAACATGTTTTACACTACAGGCTCCATTCATGACAGACACACAGTAGTTATTCACTACACAAATTTCATCAGTACAGAAGTTTATATTAAAATCAGGCAAATACATTCGTGGGCAATTTTGTATTCCCATTTACCTCACTTGGAGCTTATTAAATTGTAATTTAATTAATGCATTCAAACCTTATAGGGCAGCAAGAAAGCTAAGTGGGTAGGACTGTCCCCTCACAGCAGGACCAAGAAGGTACTGGTTTCAATCCCCAGGTGGGGTGTTCCGGGTCGTTTTTGTGTTAAATTTGTCCTTTAAAGGACAAAATCCATGCAGACACAAGAGAACGTGCAAATTCCACACAGAAAGGACCATCTTAACTGTGGTTAAATACTCGTACATAAGTGGTAAACATGTGAATTTATTATTAACAGAATTTCAATTATTCTAGCTTTTAGTAAAATTAACAAAATTATCAAATAACTTATTTCCATATCAATCATTTATAATACTGCAATATCAAAACAAAATGTTTGCCCTTCTCTAGCTTACAAAAAGAGTACACAAAATGTTTACTGGAAAACAAAGGTTTTATTTCAAACAAAGTATTTTTATTTCATTTCAGTGCTCCTCTCTCATTCAAACTCAAAAGAAGCTTTAAAGTGATAACAAGGACATTCATATTGCCAAAGCATAGCTACTGGGAAAATAACAACAACTGTAAGAAAGAACAAATATATGCAAAACAGTTACAGAAATAATTATAATAAAATAGAATAAAAAATAGTACTAAATAACGATAAACTGTAATATTTACAGTTAAGAGGTGGTAGTAATAAAAAAATGTGTGCATGTCACCCACTGTTCCTCACCAGAGGGGTATTCCACAAAGCTGCTTAAGTGATTAAACAGGGTAGGTTAACTCAGAGTTCATTAAAACTCGAGGTTTTCCATTCCAGAAACCGAGATTATAGCCATACAGTTCAGGTAGCTAAAATGTTTTGGAGTTTGAATGTAATAATTAGCCACACAGTTCATACAGTGCCTATTTTTTTATTTTACTAGTTTGAGTCGTTATACAGCCAAATTATTGTGTGACAACCCTATGAGTACACAAAAAAGTCTTTGCAAAATTATGTTAAAGTATTATGGTATTGTATTTTGCTGTCCACCCCTATAGACATTCTTTGGCTGTAAATTTGCAATATTAAACATTGTGTATCAGCCTAATGGCTTTGCAGACTTAATGCATTGCCCTCCGGTTTACAAAACATTTTTTTAAATGTACAAACAATCTTATCTTTAAAATGAACAAAGGTTTTGAAGAAAAAAACTTAATACACCTTATGCCACTCACTCTTCTCTATCCAATATAAAGACAACATGGTCAACAACTTAATTCCGTTGTCCTTATTCTTTAGAAAAGCCATTCTTTAGAGACACCTCAGCACCCACATTTTACTTAGTCAAGCAACTTAATTTCTAGCCTTGTCTTTTTTAACATGCTTCATGTGTTTCTCCAAATGGACCTTGTATAGAGCATTTACAACCAGCTCAAACAGAACATACAATAATGGCATGTTATGATCAAACACACCTTTTTGTGTCCCTCATCTAATTGGGAACTGCCCATAGCATTCGGTTAGAGCAAAGTTTCACACATTATCACAGTAAATAAAAAGCCAAGCTCAATATTTAATTTACCCTGAACGTCTAGAATAATTTTGCCCACCAACTGTAATTTTTAAACGACAATCTAGGACCATTCAGCTGACGTATAGCAAGAGGCTTAAACCCACATCACAAATCACTGGAGAGATTTAAATAAAAATTGCAGTTCTAAATATATATACACATCAATTTAGCTACAGAGCCAGAATCAACTCTAAAGCACGTCTACGTACATGAGGCAATTGTGTTCAAGTATAAAGTATGTATTTTTGTATTATTGTTGCATTTTATTTAACCGTGTAATATCAAGACGAATATTAAAACTGACGTATAAAATAATTTACGTTAACCTTTTGCTCAATTTATTTATTTTTGTTAATTTTTAAAGACGGTGGCACTCACAGCGTCACGTGATTGGTCTCCGCGTACAGCTAAGTCACGTGTGTGTGTGTGTGAGAGAGAGAGAGAGATATAAAACGAGCGAGAGAAACTCACTAAATGTGGCGGAGAAAAGGAAAACTAAAGTATAGATACAATCGATATTTGGATCGATTCACACACTCTTAGAAATACGGTTAATTCGGTGTCAGTACTTAGCAGTACCTACTAATAGTAGTATTAGTACAAAATATACACAATAATATATACATAATGTATTGAGCTAACAAGGTAACCCATCACCGGTACGCGTTTGCTTAGCTAGCCAGCTGCCACGCTAATAGCAGAGATTTTGTTTCTGTAAGCACTTTGTATTTATAACTTATCATGTTAAATTTGTAACACATACCTCTTTGTAAAATATACTTTCAGATGTTTAGAGCTCAGACTTTTTGCCGCTGTGTGCCTTTCTTTCCTCCAACGTTACCATCATAGTTTCACCCCCAAGCGGCAAACTCGTACCATGTAATTGCGTTTGCTGGGTGAATAAAATAAATATGTTTACATTACTAAGTGACCGAGTATGTGTCCCTGTTATTTAAAATATGAATATATGCTATTCTGTTAACATGCATAAGCACAAAGTCCAATGTTTATCGATGCAAAAACAAACTGAACGGGAGTCTACTGCGCATGCTCGGATTCATTTACGTACAGTTCGTAGAGTGCGCAAAGTGGTATTTGTGCGTAAGTTACGTAAGCACTGTCGCTTAGCGACCCATCTAGCGACTTTTTTCTCCAAATAAACGATTGTTTCTGATGTTATTGGAGACGTGTTATAATAACGTGAACGCACAAATCATTCTACACTTATTGTCCTCAGTAGTGATGAGTCGTTCGCGAACTGTTTACTATTCGATTCTATTGAATGGCTCTTTAAAATGAACAGAAGGAACCGAGTCGTGCATCAGGGAACAGTTATATAAGGGTGACCATATTTTTGTAGGTCCTCTAAAAAAAGAAAAAGGATGGTCACCCCAAGTTATTTATAAATATATGAATGAATAAATAAAAGGGTTGTTTTCAGGTTGCAGGTTACTGGGAATCTCTGCTCATTGGTGATAACACTGCACTTAATGGTATTCGCCTTCACTGTGTTAACTCTCAAAGCATATCAGGACCCTACACTGACTACGCCACGGTACAATCAGACTCAGCAAGGTTAGAGTTTTTATTCCAGATTTTATTATATATGGAAAGTGTTCAGTTTCTGTAAGCCTACTCGAACCCTTTCCTTGACTGAGTGGAAAAGTAAACAACGGTGTGGTCTGTTAGCTCATACACTTTGAGATTCTGCTCACATTGGTCAAAAGTGGAGCATTTGAGTCACCATAGCCAAGCTTTTAGCTTGAATTGGTCCTCACATAATTACACTTTTGGTACACTCTTTATTATCACAATATTGTAAGATGTATGAAATCAAGTATTATGGATGCACTGCTCTAAATAGTGTACACTACTTTAAAAACGACAGCTCTAACTCTTTGATATCACCAGTCTTTGTCATTTGTAATTTCTAGCTGGGGTTCATGGACAGATATTAAATGGTGTAAATCTGGGATGCTGGTGAGTTTTCAGCTGCTTGTAGAGCCTTATCAAGGAGCCTGGGATGATACGGCAGCAAATAATATCAAGTAATGTAATACTTTTTTATTGGTTATTTTTTTGTTTCTTGCCATTAAACTGACATACATAACATGTTGGTTTATCAGGCTTAAATGCAGCGGATCCAGCGAGGATATTAAAGGTTCAGGAACTTCATGGGGTGACTGGGGTTCCTGGAGTCTCACCTGTTCAGGAAAAGGCATCTGTGGCATCCAGACAATGGTGGAGCAACCACGAGGGGTGGGAGATGACACGGCTCTTAATGATGTGCGATTTTATTGCTGTGATTAAGGTACAAAAACTGAACTGAAGCACATTTACACTTACACCACGTGGACACAAGTTTGTTCTTACCTGATGCTGTCATGCAAATACAACCAATTCTTATTCTTGTTTTTGTGATTCTCACTTGGAAACATATCTGCTTTTATATTACTTAATCTTTACAACAGATCAAATGTAATCGTATCAATTCTGGGAATAAGTGCCTGGACATAGAAACTCATAGTCAAGCAAGCCGTATTTCACCATGGTCTTACAGGCTTCTATTTAATAAAGATGCCTTTTTACATAAAAATAAATCATCTGATCCGAATATGGCACCTTCAAATTGAAGAAGAAGAAGAAGGCCTTTTAGTCATGAGTGATGCAAATGTGCTTGACTGTGAAGAATTGTCTGTTCTTTATGAGCTTAAGCAGAACATTCGGTAAAATTAGTTTTGTTTTAACAAAAGTAGTGGTTCATGTATGTTTTAATGTTTTAATGGGTGCAGCCAAATTACATTTACTTATGAGAGTATTCTAAATAAAAAAAAAAATTGACGACACATTGTGAGTCCACAAATTAAAATGACTTTTTAAAAAACATCTGCACTGTGGGTGATGTTTATTTTTGACCCAACAGTTTCAGAAAAACATTCATATATATTTTTATAAAATATATATTTTCTCATTTGTGTGTTT
>JAYDZG010000014.1:3751839-3765701 GCA_034509265.1 Microcambeva bendego
GGGAACTGGATCTATTTCCAGGAGTACTCTCTCTCTCTCTCTCACTCTCTCTGTTGTTCATTTTCCTTCATTCGTGAAGACATGTGACTCAGATGCAAGTATACTGACTGCTCATGGGGTTTCTTCTCATAGCCAAAAACACTGTGTGTGTGTGTGTGTGTGTGTCTGTGTGTGAGTTATTTGGGATTGACCCATTTAACTGCTGGCATTAGTAACTTTTAGGTCAACTTTCATCTCCAATCCAAACACCAGTCATTGGGCTACATCATTCTCATGTTACTATTGCAGAATTGAAATGCTAAGAGCTTTAATCTAGTTTAATCCATTACATCAATTGTAAATGATATAATAATTTATAGAAGGACAAATTAATGGTTTTTTTTAACTGAAAATGGACTCAGATTGATGTCCATAAAGGATACAAAATCTAAAGCTAGACTAATTAGCATTTATTTCATTGTACCCTGTTCAAACAGAAGTAAAACATATTGAATAAAGCTTTGTGAACCAATGTTTGATAATTCAATGTATTACTATATTAAGTAAACTGATTTACTGTATGTACTAAGCTAATTCCATTCGCCTTTTGTGATTTAAATGGCATTCTTATTAATTAACTTATCGTAGTATGAAAGGTATGGATATTATATCAGGATGAGCCAAGTTGGCATGTGTCTTGCTGTTGCCTCACTGTTGTCCTGTGTGTGGGAAGTTTGCATGTTCTCCCTGTATCCTCTTGGGTACAGTCACAGTCCAAAATATGCAGTCAGGTTAATCTGAGACACTTTTGTGTTATAGTCAAATAAAGGTAAGTGTGGGTGTGTGTCTGCCCTGTGATGGATTGGTACCCTGTTCTGGGTGTTTCTGTGTGCCTCACACCCATTGAATGTTTTTGGTCTGGTGGTCCTAAACTCTGTAAAGCTGCAACAAGCTTTGACTTGTTCGGCTCCAGCAGAGACTCTGAAGATGGTTAAGATGGATACATTCTGTTTGGGAATGAGCTTCTGTAAACTTGAGCTATGATGTTTAGTCTTCAGTGGCATTTCTGAAGCTTGGTTATCTGTACTTTGTCATATTTAAAGTCAGGGTCACATGTGAATACACATGGTTTAGATATGGGTGGTGTAGCCAAAATTCTTTATCAGGTCATACTTATTTTTCCCTTACAATCTCTCATAGTAATTATTAGGATGTGCACTATAGGGCCAAAATTAAGTATACTGTGTTTGAGACACGGACATTGCTTGTCCTAAGTATGCTGTAAAATCTGCAGTATAAATGCTTGCTTTAAAGTTTGTTTAATGTTTGTGGCTACACATTATTCAGACTCGTTTAAGGTAATTGTCCTCCCATTTAAAACTTGCAAACTAAGTATTGGACTCAAAGGTGTGAGATCTTTACATGTTCCTTAAAAAGTGACACATATAAAGCTTTTCTTATTTATTCACCCTATAAATGTGTCTTTATTTGCTAGAGCAACTCCTTTGTTTACATTCTTTTCCAACTTTAAGTTCACTCTATGTATGGTTGGCTAAATTATGTTTTGTTTTTCTGCATATATACCTGAAAAGCTTAAACTGGTTCCAACCCCAATAAATAAATAAAGTCCATATTAAACAGAGGATGCAGACTTTGACGATAGGGGTAGAGTGTGTGGAGCTTTGGGCTAAAACAATTTAATGATTGTTGGTTCAAAGCCTCACCCTCATCACCCTGTGCTCTGATCCCAGCTTAAGAAACAAACATACGTAAAAAACTCTGTGTATATGTATATAAGGCAAATAAAGGCATTCTACTTCATTCTTTTAAGATTCTGCCTTTAGAACGCTCAGGCTAAACATACTAGCACACCAGAGTTGGGATCTGGAATACATCGTAGAGAATTTCGGCTCTGCCAGCCGGCCACATGAACAACCATTGGTCTGTCACTCATATAGGGGCTGGGCATTAAGCCAGATAGGGACTCCTCGGGAACTGATGCGACTGCGACCCCTGCTGGTTGTTTGATGTCGCCTACACAGAGGATGGGATAGAGTTGGCATTAGTACAGAGGAGGCATGATCGAATTGGGAGACAAGGAAAGAAAATACACAAAAACAAAAAATATATGATTCTGCTTTTAGACATGGCAGCACTAGAAGTAACATTAGGCTAGATGTTATGGACTGCTAAGACTTAATGTGGTTCTGCTGCACTGTAACCCCCTGATTTCTCGAAATATCATACGTGAATTGCATTTCATCTAATTTCAGTCTTCTAAAAATGCTCTGGAATCATTTCTGAAAATAAAGCTGATTTTTTTCTCAGTTTTGCGTGGTGTTATTTTGATTAATCCACCATGCAATGTGTGTAAACGGTACTTTTCCTAATGCTCATTAAAAAGAGGTGATGTTTGGGCCTGCTGAAAATGACTTTTTAGATCTTCGACCTTTTAAATGTCAGATGATTCTGCGGTCTGCAGTTTGGGTTTATTGAGTTACAGGATAAGGTCAGCTCAGGAGTTACAGAATTATCGTGTGTGATATTGATGTTTATAACAGGATGTTATAGGAGTTTTGATTTATAAAAGAGTTTTTGTATATAGGCTAATCGACTCGCACTGTTTTAATTGAGCAGATTTAATGCCGTTTTGGTAGTTACGTATTAGATTGAATACCTTGGTGGATTTTTGTTAGAGCTGTTTGAGCTCTTGGGGAGAAAAATATTTTATTTATAATCAAACCAATAAGCTTTAGCGGACCTGGTAATAGTAACAACTTAATTGTTACAGTATCTGCAGTTTTTCTGGTGTTTGCTATATCAGTGGTTCCCAACCACCGGGCTGTTTAGTACCGGCCTGTGGGTCATTTATTACTGAGCTGCACAGAACGAATAAATAAGTAAAGATCACTACAAGAGCAATTACATTTCCAATATGCTTCTAGTGTCATTGTGTCCTATCACAACTAGGAAGTTGGAACGTCTGGTTATTCTATTTTAAATCCTCTCGCCCTCACCGTCTATGCACTTATATTGTAATTAAAACCTCGTCTGTGGTGCAAGAAATGTTGAGGACCTGTTTGGGCTTGCTAGGTGGCTACAATGGAATTGCAAGCTGGTTGCCAATGTGTCGCTAGGCGTTTACTATGTAAGGTGTTCCTAATTGAAATATTTTCTTCTAACGTCGAAACAAATTATTTGTCAGAGTGGTACAGTGGACGCCTAAACAGCAACAGGGCCAGGGACGGGGTGGTGCAAGCACTGGAATTGCAATAGGGAAATTGTTAATAAATGAATTGGAATAAAATCAAATAAACAAAAAGGGCGCTGGCCTTCCAGTTTTCAGCTTCCCAAACAGACAGAAGATAAATAGGTTGTTCTGATTGTATATTTACAGCATCTAGTGGTTCAAAGCAATTTACATGCATTATGGGTTGGGGTTTTCAACCTGGCAGTGGTGATGCTTGGAACAATGACATTAAAATTACAGAATGATTAAGGTCAGTGCCCTTTAGGGGTGTGGGGTTGAGTGAATGTTTTCCTACAGTGAACCCACCTCAGCCCTGGTTCAAGAGGTTTGCTTCAATTGTGCCATTTTTTGTTTAGATTTTCATCATACTGACATTTTACGACGATTCTGACGCTGACTGCACGCACGAACGTCATTGTGTAATGCTGATAGATGCATTCCTCTAGTTATCATTTAATAACGATGTCGGCATCTGTTATAGCATTTGGTAGTAAATTATTCCTTTAAGCATTTGTTTCCATCACTGCTTGGTCCCTGTGTAACATCGATCTCTCGCAGCGTTGTTAACCTTTCTCCTCCCCCTCAGCTCAGCCTTTCCTTACTACAGATGTTTGCTCGGCCCCTGTAGAGACACCCAGATACCATACTGTGTGTGTGTGTGTGTGTGTGTGTGAGAGAGAGAGAGTGTGTGTGAGTGAGAGAGAGAGAGAGAAGAATATCAGTCATTTTCAGAAGTGGAAAGGTTATATTTGTGATGTTCCATTTATCACTGTTGTTATATGACTTTGTTTTTCTGTTGCCGTGATGTTGGTCGACTCAGCGGTACTTTGAAACTTAACATAAGTTGTCTATGGGCTTCAATCACGTTTAAATCACGTTAAGTGTTAAGGCATTTCTTCCCATAAGGATATATGGGAAATTTAACATTTAACTTTGATGACGTCTTACCGCACAGCTCAAGCCGAGCTCTGATCAAAGCAAAGATAAAGTTGAACTTCAGGGAAACGTTGAGTTTAAGAGAAACCCTGAGTTTCAGGGTGCAAATTTCTGGTACAAAGTGGTGAAGTTCATGTGTTGCCAAAGAGAAGGGATAACAAGGCACTCCATCAAAAATCATTTTCAATATTTAGCAGGCACATTTATCTAAAGGGACTTACAGTATAACATTAAGGGCCTTGCTCAAGGGCATCAAACAGCATCAACCTGGCAGTGGTGAGGTTTGAACCAGCGACCTTCGGATTACCAGTCCCATACCCTAACCACTAAGCTACGACTGGCCCTTTACTTTTGGCTATATACTGAATCCACTGTGGTTTAATATACAGAAGTTTTTTTTTTTAACTGAATCTGTAAAACCTGAAGAACAAAAGCTAGAACTGTTCCAATCTCAAGAACGCCTCATGATTCTGTCATTACAGTTAAAAAAGTAAATAAATCACCTCCTATTACCATGTCATGAGTAAGGCAGATATCACATCGCTGCATTGTAATGTGTGTTTATGTTGGTTTTTGTAGGCTAGGCGCGGACAGCACTATGACTGATGGGGACTACGATTATTTGATTAAACTCCTGGCCCTTGGTGACTCAGGAGTAGGAAAAACAACCTTCCTATACCGCTACACAGACAACAAATTCAACCCCAAATTCATCACCACCGTGGGCATTGACTTCAGGGAAAAGCGTGTGGTGAGTTCGTTTGCCCTTATTTCATATATTTTGCCCTTGTTTAATAATTTAGCTGTGTCGTTAACTAGCTCGGTTAATGAGGCAACTTCAGAAAATCCCAATATGTTTGGTTCTGATCACTTGTGTGTGTGTGTGTGTGTGTGTGTGTGTGTGTGTGTGTGTGTTTCAGGTGTACAGTACTAACAGCCCTAATGGCACTGCAGGGAAGACATTTAAAGTTCATCTGCAGCTTTGGGACACAGCAGGACAGGAGAGGTAATACTTTTACATTAATACCACATAATGTGTGCTATTATTTAAGCCTCTATGACTTCAGTGTCTACTATTTCACTTATTCACTAAGTAGTTAAAATGTCTGTGAAACTGTCCATGAGCTTGAATCTTGAATCATTAATTATATATTGTTGTGAATATAGTTTTATTAAGTCCATTTTTGTGGTATGTTTACACATACTTAATAATCTGTTAAAGTGTGTATTCGAATCCTGGATCCCATTAATATGGGGATATCATCATTTACTACTTTGCTGCTAATAATTATAAGATTAATTTAGTTTATTCCTCTGGCTCTTTGTAAATGTAGGTGATGTTTGAATGAATTGGCTTTATTGTAGACGTACGTTTTTGTTGTTCCAGGTTCAGAAGTCTGACTACAGCTTTCTTCAGAGACGCCATGGGATTCCTGCTCATGTTTGACCTGACGAGCCAACAAAGCTTCCTTAATGTCCGCAACTGGATGAGTCAGTAATTTAAAAAAAAGCATTTCAGATATTTCTCTTTAATTCATTTTAGTATTTAAGAATTCCACACTAAACGACTGTATCTGTAAACCATGTGTTTGTATGTGAAGGTCAGCTACAGGCAAACGCGTACTGTGAAAATCCAGACATCGTTCTCATTGGAAACAAAGCAGACCTGGCAGACCAGAGAGAAGTTCAAGAGAAGCAAGCTAGAGAACTGGCAGATAAATATGGGTGAGTGTGGGAAATAACTGCTCTACTAAGTTCCAGGGATAATGTCATAAAAAAAGCTCCACATTTTCAGGTGTCCACCTACTTTTATGTATGTAATATACACCAAACTAAACAAAGTGTTTTTCAGTGTTTTGTCTCGGTGCATGTCATTAAATGTGATAATACAAATCGGGTATTTTAACAAGCACCCACTAGAGTAAAGCTGTAACTACCTGGTAACCGTCCAGTAGTTCAACTTCCATTCTCTTGAAGAACTTTGTTTTTTTTTCTGTAACCTGTTCAAACACCAGAGAAGGTTAATCAACATGTGCAAAACATGTCAAATAAAGTTGGTCTTAAATCCAGTTCTTAAATAAAAGTTTCAAAAACACATGTACACAATATGGCGTTGTACTTGCAAATCTTACCCTGTGCATTTCAAAAACAAAAGGTATTTTGTAGGTAAGGCTGTTAAACAGTTACAATTCTGAGAAGGCTTCTCACTTGACTTTAAAGTATATATGGGTATTGTGTGCCCAATCAGTTAAAAGATGACAGCATTTGTTTGGCTGATTGATGTTCCAGTTCATTTCGAAACTCTTCAGAGGAACTGAGTTCAGGTTTCTTTAAACCGAGCTGTCCGTCATGTCTTTATAAACCTCGCTTTGTGCACATGCCGGAACAGGAAAGTGCCCTTCGTAAACTGCCATTAATTTTTCGAGACAGGGAGGACAGAAAGGACCTGAACCCCCCCGGGGGAATCGATAGTGCTACCAACTAAGCCACAAATATTCCCATTTAGTATGTGTGAGCGTCTGATAAGTTCACCAATACACTTTCTCACCCCTATATGTGATATGGTTTTTCAGCACTAGTTGTAAAGTTGTTAACTTGCTACTTTAATCACTAGATTAAAACTTCACACAAGAGCAAAGGTAACTGTAATTAACCTGTAATTAAATCCTTAAAAGCAAAGTCTATAATTAATGGTTTTACAGACTATTATTTAATACGTTTCACCAACACCATGAAGCTCCACACTCCACTGCAGATCTATTGTCATCTGACACCTGATTTATCAGCACTGTAATTAAACATCAACCATCTACACCTGCACATCTTCACAGCTTTTATCTTACATACCTTGTGCCCGTTGAAGAGCTGGTATAGGCTCCAGCACCCCAACCCGACCCTGTTTAGGATAAGGGGTTAAAGAAAATGAACTGAACTGGTTTAATGACAATGAGGATATTCTGATTCTGATATGGACAAAAATACAAAAGGATACCCCTCCTAAACATTCAGTTTAGGTGTTTCAGCCATGTCGGTTTATAAACTCAGTGATATAAATTAAAATGAGACAAATAAAATTAAATTTGCGGTCCATAATTACATCCTTAAATACGTTCATTGTCTTGTTCAAAGTCATTAATCATCATTGGAATGAACTGGAACATAGGTCGAGTAAGATACTGCACAAATCCCCACAGACAGTGTCCTAAATGTTGTACATGCTGTTGTAGCTGCAGAAGGGATGGTCTTCAAGCTCCTTGTTAGATCCTGTAAGAGAAATGAAATTTCAGGTTAACCTGTTTCTCTCTGTAGGATCCCTTACTTTGAGACGAGTGCAGCGACGGGGGCCGCGGTAGATAAAGCTGTGGTCACCCTGCTCGACCTGGTGATGAAGAGGATGGAGCAGTGTGTGGATAGACCTGACAAAGCTGACACACTCAACGCTGAAGGAACCAAACTCACTGCTGCGCCGACGAACGAAAAAAAGTGCGCCTGTTAAAAATGACCTTTTTGTGCCCTCGTGTGGACGGTTTGAGTATTACAGCTGATTTGCAGCACTTGCTCGTAAGGTTCGCGAAAATGGGATCGTTTTAAATGCATTTAAATTGCATGCATTGGTTGCTAGTACCTTTAATGTATCTCTAAAATATTTTCGAGAACCAAGCTTTTTACCATTCTTTCCCCTTTGATTGATTATTTAAACAGAATAATCACAAGCTAGTATTGTGCTAGGTTCTAAAAAAACACACACTTTCACAATATTTAAAATTACATTAACTATATGAATCACATTCTGCATTCACATCACTGCATATTTATATTTTTTGGCAACCACTCCATGGACAACACCCATGCTAGCCTTAGGGGGTCTTGGACCTCTCTCTCTAACCAATTGGGTCAAATTAATGAAAAAGATAAATAGTTTTAAGTTTACTGAATTAGATGTGTACATCCTCTGTACGTTATACCTCTACAAAACAACTGTTAGTTTGGTTTGTATCACTTGTGCCTAGACCATATTTAAATATTGCTATTTTTCTTTTTTCTATATAACATTTTTGCGAGTAAACAGTTTTAATATGATCTTTCCCACTAAAAAAGCTAGACTAAATTAAACAAACTATTTTTTTCTACAAAGTAAATGTATAATTCTATGTGACATTAACAATTGAACCACTATTAAACATTATATAAATGTAACTTAGTGTTAAGTACTCAGGATTATTTTTGGATGCTGGATTTAGTCTTTCTCTTGATTTTTTAGAATATATTTTAGTACTAGTCTTAGTCAATTAGAGTAAATGACCTCAGTCGTGAGTGTTGCAAATGAAACAATCTGAGCAAACGCCAGATGTTAACAGCTTGGAATTTTCATAAGCGTAAGTATTATAGCACAAGTCAGTCAAATCCATCACAAAGCATCCTGCAATTGACAATTTTGTCTAAAACAGCAAGATAATTCAAACCACAATTTGATTTTTGGGAAATGGGAGGGAACTAAAGAACCTGTTGGGCAATGTACATAGAATCTGATTCCCCAGGACTAAGAAGCACCCAGATTATGTTCCTAAAGGTTCTGTTTAATATTTCCCCTGCATTGAAGTTCAACTGATAATAATTTTCTAAGGAAGTTAAGCAAATCACACCAATCACATCACCAGCAACCTGCATTCTTCTCATCTTAAATGTTACTTGAAAATAACAATACAAAATGCTGTTGCTTTGAAATAAAGTCTCTGTAACCAGGGACCACCAATGCCAAGTAGAGTGTAAAATGGTATTATATTGACCATTATGATGTTAATGATCTTCATGACATAAATATGAATCCAGTTAACATCGAGGTCTTCAGTATTTCTCAGTTTTCTCCTGATTGTCTCCTTACTAGCACTGAAACTATAATTATAGTTAGTAGAACACATTTAGGGGTACACACATTCAGCATCTGGGTTTTCTGAATTGGCATTAAAAGTGTTATTTAAATAGCATTTACTAAATTACAAAAATTATCAGTAAATCGTTGCTCATATGTTCACACCCATGGAAATTGTTCTATAAAACCACTTCATTAAAAAAAAAAAGGTTTTATTGTTTTATCCTTGAGCCATCAGGTCATGACTGAAGTGCCCTTGAGCAAGGCACCCAACCCCTGTTCCCCGGGTGCCCACCGCTGTGGGCACGTGTGCTCACTGCCCCCTAGTGTTCACTAGTGTGTATTTGTGATTTACTGCACATATCTGGTTAGAATGTGGAAAATGTAATACATTTTTACCAACCATTCAGCGCTGGTCAGGGTGTGATGAATAGCATAGGGGTGCAGCCTAGATTAGACAATTTTTACTCACCGACTCACTTGCACCTAAGGGAAATTTAAAGAAACCTATAAACCTTCTCTTTTGCATGTTGCTATGCAGCCCCCAATCTATCAGCTACTGCTTCAGATATAATTTACCTACATGATTTTAATTTTATCCTTAAACCAGTGCCAAAACTGACACATTGTGCCATATTTCATATCTGAGCTTCAGACCTTTTTACCATTGTACTCGCTGACCTGTGACTGACTTCATTTTTAGTTCCCAGCGTTTGTTTAACCTTTTACAGTTTACATCCAAATATTTTCTTATATTGTGCCTATATAGCTTTAATGTCCCATGGCACTCTGTTCAGAGTTGTGAATGCAAAAGGATATTTAAATAGACAGAATTGAAATATTAAGAGAATGAAGTTTATAACAGGCTTGTACACTGTGTAACAGGTTTCTCAAACTATTGATTACTTTTAAGAATATTGAGTGTTCTAATGTTCCTTATGATTAAAGAAAACATTATTGAATATTGCACGACTATCTTTCTGTGTCACAATACAACATCCATGGAAAGTACTTAATCTACATCTCCCACATTTTAAAACTGCAAACTAAGACTGTACTAACTAGTTCTGCTTCTGATGAACCATCATAAATGAAAAGCACAAGCAAAAAATAGAAGAAAAAATTAAATTAAGGATAATTTGCTTGTCTGGCTGAATGAAGTCTCTGTAGATGATGTTGCATTCATACCCGATTCAGCTCATAATCTACGTCCAGTTTTGCGCTTTGTGAGAAGGGGAACAGTTAAAGACAAGGAGCATTCTAAATTATCAGAAGTCATAAAAACGATGCTCAAGAGTAGAACATATCTCACGATGAAGCACAGAAGTGGGTCAGTGATGTTCGGATGCTTTCCTGCTGCGGTCTTGATTTATTTTGAGGAGGAACATTCTACCTTCTGTGGTCATGATGATTAGATTTTTCAGCAAGGCAATGATCACGAGCACTTTTCCAAGTAAACCAATGCTTGTTAAAAGAAGTCCTGGAATATCCTAGAGTGATGTTCTTAAAGTCCAGTTTTAAATCCCACAGAACTTCTTTGGTGAGTATGAAAGCAGGTGCTGCATGAAAGCCATCAATGAGGATGATGAAAGCTCAAAAGAGAGGGGTTTG
Source organism: Microcambeva bendego (assembly GCA_034509265.1). Lineage (NCBI taxonomy): Eukaryota > Metazoa > Chordata > Actinopteri > Siluriformes > Trichomycteridae > Microcambeva > Microcambeva bendego. The sequence continues at coordinate 3,762,486 of JAYDZG010000014.1, forward strand.
AATATTGCTTGGTGTGATCACTAGGGTCATCAAGGGAAGAAGATATTCCACTGAGTGATGAGTTGGGGGCGGGTCTTAGTTCTGATTGCACTAGTAGTATTTTTTGTTAATTTTTTAATATCTAATTTTAATAATAATAAAAAAACTTTGCTTTATGCAACAATGGCATTTAATATTCTAATATTTATTTTAATACATCAACACATCAGGAAAGTTCAAGCAATAACCATGTCCAACATTACACAAATCGTATTACTTGCTACATGTGACATCCACTGTAGTGAGAGAATGAAATCATTGTTATTGATGTCAGTATAAAAATCTAAAGTGCCTGAACTCTTTAAACCTAAACCACCAACAGATCTGAGCTGAGTTCATCCTTTATAAAGGCATGTTTGAATAAATGAAAACTGTAAACCTTATAGGATGAATATGGTTCTCTTGGATCAGAACAAATATTTTGTGTACGAGTTTAGTTTTCTTTCAGCAGCGATTTCATTACACAATCATAATTATTCGACCAAAGAAGACGAGTAGACCAGTGTTAGTGTCAATACATGTAAAGGTGTGCAGATCACGAGGAAAGCAAATGTTTTCATGCAAATTGGCACATTTAAACAAAAAAAAGCTTGAATAAAACTTCCAATAAGAGTAAACGACAGCCTCCAGCCATGTAAATAATGAGAACTTTTTCTCTATTAGCATTTTGGTCCAAAACCAGCACTAACCCTGCTCAGATTGGCTTGGAATTTAAAATCAGGATGGTCGAATCTTAACTGCATGAATAATCCTGTAGAAATTCACTCTAATGTAAATCAGTGCATCAACATTTCATTTTCATTCTGATCAGCTCCAGGAGTCTGAACTCTCTGGTTCAAAACTCAACACAGCCACTGGCTGGCTGGGCAGTACCCTAGCCTTTGAAGCCGGTGCATTTTAATGTCGGTCCCAAGCCCGGATAAATAAGAGGGCTGTGCCCGTTCCAAATCAATACTGTGGATCATGATCTGGGTTTTTTTCCCTGTGTCTTTAACCACATTTAATGATGTCCACCCCGGTAATACTAACAACATTACTCTCTTTAAAACACGATCAGCAATATTAGTTGAACCTTGTTTTCCTGGGTTACAAAATGGCTAATAATTACTGCTTAATTATAACCACGGTATCCAATACACCTGCATAATACATTTTTTGCAACATTAGACTCACACTGATACTGTGATGATAATTTCAATTTTTCTTTTTGAGTTCAATTTAAATTAGACTACAAAAATAAATGTAATGTATTTAATATCAGGCATAGAACCATGTTATATTTCAACCCCAGTCATCAAAGTTTTAAGCCTCACTTAAACTTTTAGGCCTGTCAATTAACAATGATCGGAAAACTATTTACATAACTTTCATAGCATATACAACTTCAGGACAGGAAACAGAAAGAAAAAGTTAAATTAAATACTAAGATGTTCCTCTTTACAGTTTAAAAAACAGTACAGGGCATGCAGATCGTTTTATAAAATAGATCACTGTGTGTTACGTTCGGCAGTGATTACATGTTTACCTCTAACCCACTGCAAACCATTTTATCAGGAAAATTGAAGCTTATTTTCTGGACTTAAACACTGTCCATTATAAAGTCTGTATTACAAAATACCCCTAAATAACCAGAAGTCTCATTCCCCAGATGAAAAGTTTGTTAAATGCATATCTATCAAAACAGCCGACTTGTTAAAACTACTCAGTTCGGTTTTTATCCTGGATTTCCCTGTTGTCATACATCTGTCATGTACTTTAGTTTAAAATCGCATTTCCTACTTGTCCTACATTCACAAGCTCTATACATTCACTTTTCGATACGTCAAGATTCCCGTTCTTAGTTCAGGGTTAAATTGCTCTCTGTAGATTTGACATCCTTCTTTTCTTCCTTCACCTGCTGCACCACTTCCTCCTCGTCTTCAGACACGGAGACCTCCAGCTTCTGTCTGATTATAATCGCCTCCTTTCTCCTGCGAAAATACGTACACGAGTTCAATAACCAAATCAGATATACAGACCCACATTCACACAATGACAGTTTCATTTGTATTATTAATATTGCATTGTAATACTGTTATTGATTGAGATGGTAGTGTGTGTGTAAGAACTCACTTCATCTGGAGCTGCAGGTCGAGCAGTTGTTTCTGTAATCGAGAACTGGCCTCTCGTTCCTCTCCCAACTCTCTCTGTGTGTATCTGAACTGGCTCTCGCGTCGACTCGCCTCCTCCTCGGCATCGTTCAGCTGTCTCTTCAGAGAACGCATTCGCTGACTTATCTACACACAGGAGGAGGACACAATATTACTACGAGATCATTTTTATTAGGATTTTAATGCCACTCTTGGTTACAATCATGACTCGTTATTCATTACACAAGGTTCATCACTACACCAGTTTACATCGAACCCAGTCAAGGACCCGGACCGCCCCACCTGGAGGTCAAACCCGGTACCTTCTTGATGTACTGCCTAACAAAATCCTTTAACATTCAAAGTTCTTAGTACACTGACAATCTTCATTTCTTTAGATACACACTTCAGTCCATTAAAAACATTACATTGTTTTTCTTTGCCACGGTTGGACTGAAATAAACCAAACTTACTATACTAGGGTATCAGAGTTCCCTGTCTCATGGTTGTGATATTATTACGTGTAATGTTAAAAAATTAAGCAACTTTCCTGTGTGTATCCTGGACCTGAAGACACTGTATGCATCTATCTAAAAGCTTCAACCCTAGAGGCGCTAAATGTGTACCGTATCTTTCTGCTCCTGAGCCAGTTTCTGCTCCTCCTCGACCTGCTCGGTTAGTTCATTAATTTTCCTCTCCAGCTTACTGATGGTGTTGTTCAGCACTACTTTACTCCTGCAAAGCAAACAGAAGCAGGATGAGTGAGTCCAAACGTCTGGGCGGTAACACACTACAGTGTACACTGGACATCAAGAGTCTTAAGTCTGTTTTAACATTTTATTTTGTTGTTTAATGCTAAATAGATGTTGCTGCTTGATGGGCTTTGAATTGGTAATATATTCACTTCACATTCCACCAAAAAACTTGATCAATCATATCACTATAACAATCATTCAACTAGTAGCAACCTGAACATTCAAAGATTTTCTAAATTATGTAAATGTGTGTGTTTGTGTCCATACCTCTCCTCTATTCTTAGCATGTTCTC
>JAYDZG010000014.1:3998174-4010554 GCA_034509265.1 Microcambeva bendego
ATCATCATCATCATCATCATCATCATCATAATAATAAGAAGAAGTAGAATAGTCAATACACCAACATTTACTCTTAGTACTCTGTCATTAGTTTCTTATTTTCTCTTATAAGAAATTAAAGGTAAAAATCTTGAAGACTAACTTATTATATTAAGCGATTGTTTAAGTTTATTTCTCTTGGTTACATTCATGAAAAACATGATAGTTACTCATTACACAACATTCATCAGTTCACAAGGTTAAATATCAAGCTCCGTCATGGACAATTTTGTATCTCAAATTCACCTCACGTGTATGTCTTTGGATTGTGGGAGGGAACCAGAGCACCCAGAGGAAAACCACCCAAACTTCTTATAGAAAAGAATACAGGCCGCTGGGGATCGAACCCATGACCTACATGGAACTACCGTTTGGGTGAGTGTAAAAGCATTGTCCTGGCTATCTTATTAGCTTTCAATTAGTGCAAGGCTTCAGAACTCAATCAAAGTGAATGTATTATTATTATTATTATTATTATTATTATTATTATTATTATTATTAGAAACAACAAAAAACAATAGTAAAAGCAGAAAAAATATGAAAAAAACACCAATGGAATTTTTTCAACGCTCCAAAGCACCTCCCAATATATTTCTCTTTTTTTATTCTTTTAACTTTACTAGAAATTAAAAATTAGGTTTAGTCATAATAGGAGATGTTAAGAGAGTAAAGCGCTAATAAACAAAATAAAAAGATAAACATGGGAAAAGGAAATCAAAGTAACACAATAGGGCAAGGAGAACTTCCTTTATGAAATACATTTGATGGGAATCTTGTAAATGTGGATCTGGTGTGTTTTTGGCTCCAGGCCCCATATGTGGGACAGCTGTGTGACAGAGAGTGTGAGTGTGTGTGTGTGTGTGAGAGAGAGAGAGAGAGAGAGAAAGAGAGGGAGAGAATAGGCCGATGGCCGGTGTGTAATTGCGGTTGGAGGAGATTAAATGTAGTCGATGAAAATGTTTACTGGCAATGAATATGCATAACGATGAGAAGGAAATGGCAGTGCGGGAATAAAAAAAGGAGTAAGGCTATTTACAGGAGAGGGAGAAGAAGGAGTGAAAAGGGGAATAGAGGTATGAGAGAGGGGGGGATGTTTGTTGGCTCTGTGCCTGCGAAAGGGGAAGGAACCTTTGGGCAAGGCATTAGGGACTAAAACAGATGGTTTGTGAACCTTTTATTAGGCAGGAAAAAAACATTAATCAAAGCGAGGCGGAAAATGGCAGGATTTTTTAGCTGCAGCACTTTTTTTTCATTACCATTTTCTTTGTTAAAGGTGTAAGACCACAAATATGTGTGCATTGCATTAAAGTGCCAATAATTGTTGTTTCAATATAACTCAACATCCTACATTCCCATATATGTATGTTGAGGTTGAAAGCAGCCTCATTGAATTTACTGTCAATTGAACCTAAATAATTGTAATATGCTAATTCATTTATTAACCTATTTAATAATTAGATATATCAACGTGATGCTTGATGCTGGGACTGCACTAACCAGATGATTTTGACTGGTGGGCCATATATAGAAGACAAACCACAAATACACACAAAGCCAACAGTGTTCTGTGATCAGAATATGTCTAATAAAGTATGTATGAGAGAATAAAACATCCCAACAATGCCACTGTAAAAAAGAATGTTTTGTGAGGTCATTTAGATGGTCTGTCTTAATTCATAAATGTTTTTCAGAAGTAACAAAGTCTAAATCAACAGTTGGGCAACAGTCAGTAGCCAATAGCCAAAAAGAAGATCTGTAAGTTATTTTTAGAATCCATAATAACTTACCTTCTAACTTATAATAAAGTTCTTACTTATAATAAATGAACCCCAATAACACAATCGTTTCTGAATGGTATACAACCTGTATTCTACAATATTTGCATAATATCTGCATTTTGTTCACAAATTTATTTTTTGTTTTTGGCACACAAAATAAATGAAGGCATTAATTAAAACAAGAAACAATCATTCATAATTATACACCACAAAACTGCTGGTCTGTTTGTGAAACAATTTAAACCATCCTGCTGTTTCAGTCTGCCAAAAACTCCATTTCAAATCTACCTTGAATAATGCAATTTTATTTTGCAATAGAAATGTGGGCATGTGTTCCGTGAGGGTCATTGACAGTGTGGCTATGGTACCTCCTACTATCTGTTTACAACTTTACATTAAATTACATTACTTTACATTAGATGAATTCAGTTCTATATCACAATAAAGCACCAGTGCTAGGATATAGTCTGCCCTACCTATTCAGGTTCGCACATCCAGATTTATATTTATTTTCATATATTCATTTGCGGCTTAACAAAAAATGGAAATTCTAAATATTTGAATAATAAAAAAACAATAATATTTATAAAAAATAGTAATATTAGGCGCAATGATAATAATTTGTTGGATGCCGGAGGGTGTTCCTTACAACTGAGGCCATTACGACCTCTGCTGGCTGATCAATAGCGCAGGTGAGGGATAACGGAGATCAGAGTGTTACTCTCTGTCCTCAAGACTGCATCAGATTTTTACCTTTTCTTTTTCCTTTTTTTGTTAAAGGTTGAGCATGTGGCACAACGATAAAACACTTCAGCACACCAGAGCTGACATCTCTGCTACCGGCAGGATGGGCACTTTTAAAATGATAAAATATTCAATGTATGAACATAGCAGATAGGTGCACCTAATAAAGTGCTCGATGAGTCAGGCTAAACCTGTAACATTCCGGGTGTGTGCTTATTCTCACGGGCATTTGCAGAACAAACTGCATGAATTCAAAGCGATTTGATACGTGATTGAACCTACACGTGTCTGATATATTTATGTTAATTGACTGCAAAATTCTTTTGCATTCATGTTTTAAACCATGTAGTCCAGATGATAGAGCGTGTAAATCTAAAAATAATTTGTTATGATGCAACTGAAAATAACAGGCATTGTTAATTATAATTATTAAATGAAGTAATTGTCTGCTGTGAGTGTAAATAATTGATGTGGTACAATAAAAGGAAAAGGAAAAAGGAGACTTCAAATATAATTAAATAAGCCTTTCCGGCTGCATCAACAGTCAGTGGCTACTTGTACAGTCACTGGCCACTTGATTAGAAACAGCTGTACATCTGTTTATTCATGTAATTATTTAATCAGGCAGTCATGTGGCAGCGGCTTAGTGCACACATGGTTTTAGGGGCTTCACTTGCAGTTCACGTGAAGCATCAGAGGGTAGAAAAAGTGAAACATTTTAACACATAGTATGTGGTAGTTTTGCAGGCAAAATGATTGTCTACATTTTCAACATTAAGCAGATGCTTCTATCCAAAATGACTTACAGTCTAAGAATTTACAAGCTTCTTAGAATGTACAAATGTTAAATACAAAGCAACAACAACACTCTGATATTAGCCAAAAATGGGGTTCGATTTTTGTGAGTTTCCTCCAGGAGCTCCGGTTTCCTCTCACAGTCCCAAGACATGCAGTCAGACCTCATTTCATTTAAAATGTTAGCAAGGTTGTCTTGGAATATTCTAAGAACACACAAATTAATTTCCTTAATCATTCTACTGATGATATTTTGAGAATCTTCGCTCATAACATGAGAAGAACTTTTACATAACATGTTTAAGCTAGGGAATTATTTCTTTACATATCCTGGCTTTTTTGAAAGTTTGGGTCAGAGTGCTCCTAGAGCAGAAAGGGTAAAGGTCCTTACTTGTGAAACAAACAGTGGCTGTGTGGCAGAGCCAAGATTCAAACTCTCAACCATTTAGTTGACCAACTCTCAACCATTTACCCAATAGGCTACCACTGTCCCAAATGGGATGCAGTAAAAAGGCAAAATTCTGCATCAGTCAAATAAAGGAATGTTCTTGTAACTATAAGTGGAGTTTTTTTTCTTTACAATATTAGTATAGTGTGACTCGTAAAGAGCCAGAGATTGTGTGTTTTTTGAGACTTTATGGTCATTGCACCGCTGTTGAAACTATAAAGTGAAGTTCTTGATTCATAAATGTGTTGGAAACAGAGAATGAAACACAGCAAGAAATAAAGAAGAAGTCTGTCTTTCTATGTGATGCAATAACACATCTCATTATCTTAGCATCCACTGCACAAAAGACACATACACATACATTGTAATGTGGATTTGAAATTGCGTAAGACGTTATAGTCATCAAATGGCATGCTAAATTGCTTTTTAAATCAAATGAACAGCTGGTTAAACAACATTCCAGCACTAAATTACCCATAAATTATCCGTTTCATTCAAACTTTAACAGAGAATTGTAGCTTATCTATTCATCAGTTGAATATGCACGTCTAAAAGAGGTGTTAGTCTTTTTGCAGTAATTATAAACAAATGTAAATGGGACAAGTATAGAAAAAGTGCAAAATGGCCAGTAAATTTGCATAAATGTGGTGTAACATTAAACATGTTCAACAAACACAAAATGAATTAATTATAGAATGAAGTAAAACACGCAGGAATGGGAAGCCATAGTACTGGGGTACACCAAAATGATGTGGATGTCTGACAATCAAGTTAGCTTGAGTACCATTCTGAATCCATTGACATTAATCTAAAGCTTCTATCTGGAGTTAAATACACACACATGTAGTTGGTGCGACTGTGCTACAGGTTGACCAGTTGTTGAACGGGTGATGATCTTTGCGTTTAACTCAGCAATATCAATTTCATATTAATTTGCTATTTTTGAAACAAAGACTCTCTGTCCATTAAAGTTTCTGATATCTCTTATTTACCTTCCTCTGACTATGAATTTAGTCCTATATGAAGTAAACATGAACAAAAAGGTGAATAAAGGCATTAATTTCCACTAACAGGGATAGACCTATTATGAACTTCTGGTTTTATTTCCTGCTAGTAGTATAAAACAAGATGTTCTTGCTATTAAATTTGAAGCTTTTGAAATCCGTCTCTGTGAATTCATTATCTTCCCAAAGTCAATATAACAGATCACTAGAATCCGAAGGTAACGAGAACTTGAAATTCCCTCCAGAGCCAGAGTGACCAATCAACTGATTAATGCGAGTTTTATGTTGAGAAACTACCATAACAAAGCCATACTGAAAGACTAAAAGATCAATACCAAATAAATACCAATACTCAAGCTATATTTTAAAACAATTGTCTATTATTTGGAGCAAGTGGGATAGATAGATGACTAAAAATGAGTAAGAGTTGGCTATATGTGTAAGCTGTATAAATATAGGTGAAGTGATTAAAACAACGTCTGTTAGTGGGTGGTATATATTCGGCTGCAAGTGAACATTTTATCCTCAAAGTCGACCGCAAGAAAAATTGACTCAAATGGAGTTAAAAATGCAGCTCCACCTAAAGTGGTCCAAGGAAGGAACAGTGCTAAACCGGTGACAGGGCCACAGAGACCAAGGCTCATTGATGCCTGTGTGGAACGACCAGACAGACGAGCTACCGTAGCTCAAATTGCTAAAGAAGTTTTTGTTGGTTCTGATAGAGAGGTGTCTGAAAACACTGTGAAGCACAGTTGCAGGGCCTGCCAACGCAATATTAGGACGGTGGTTATGATTTTATGTCGGATCAATGAATTTACAGGCTCTCCAATTTATCTCAGTCATGTGCAATTTATTTTTCTCAGCGCTCCTTTGAAGAAGACTTTGAGACATAACACTAAACGGAAAAAAAAGAAACAAGCAATAAAAAGCAAGAATTAAAAAAACTGTTACAACATGTGATTCCGAACTTTTACCTCAGGTCCACAACTTCAAAGTGTGAAGCCCAGACTGTTTGGTCTACGCAGCTTTCTGCTAAACCAAAACACTGGGGCTTATTAGCAGGGTTGAAATACCCCTGCATATGCTGTTGATTTTGGAAGGCATCCAAATCACCTTGTCGAAGTTGCCAATATTTTTTTTGGCACGGCACCCGTTCGAGAACCAATTAAAAGTTTAGAATTAAATCCATATTATTTATTTCTATTTTTTTTGCCGAGGCCGTCCACTTTCAGTTGAGGTTAAGCTGTTCAAACGAACAGCATGTTTGAAGTATTTATGCAAAAGAAAATGTAAAAATCATAAGAGTAGTTGTTGCTAATTAGTGCTTCATTATAGCATGCACATTTAACAATTAACACACACACATTTAAATAAATGCATTTTAATTAGCATGGATAAATCTGACAGTAGATTTACTGGATGTCAAATCAGATTGTTGGAACTACTTAGCAATAACGATGTCGTTGGAAACCTTGTTATAATCAAATGGACATCTGTTAAATTGAAGAGTTCAAAGTTTTCATGCACTTGTAATTAACATGTATGTTTTAATCCTTGATGATTCATATATCCAATTCACCTCACGTGTGTTTCTTTGGGCTGTGGGAGGAGACACGAAGAGAACATGCAAACTCCACACAGAAAAAAAGGATCTGTGATGCAACAGTGCTACCCACCTAGCCATTGTGCCACCAGCCCCAGATGAATCACCAAGCTGACATGATTTAGCACCACCAAATTAATAACACCCCAATAGTACCCAAAAAACTGGCAACACAACATGCAGTAAATTAGTACTACTAGTCAATGTAAACCTGTCACTTTGTCATTTTCGGCAGACCAAGATCATTGTATATGCATACACATAAATGTGTGTGTGGGTGGTTGTGTGTTTTCTGGCTGGAAAGCAGTAAATTTCCAGAACTAGAGCTTTCCATATGTGCTCCTACTAAACATCCTTCTACAATACAGCTCCTGTTGCATTTGTTGTTTGGGAGCAATGTGATAATTATCACATGAAAAATAATGTGTTAATAAAAAACAGATCGGAATTGAAGTAATTGGAGTTAAGCGATTATGTGCCTCTACAGTGATTTTGAACATTTTATTTCTGTTTCCTGGAAACCTGTTGTACAGTTTATTTATTTTTACTTTAGAGCAGGGCCTAGGCAAATGAGAATACATGCCCATCGGTTTAGAGATGAGACAGACGATAGGTTTGCTACTGTAAATTGCCCTAGATTTAATTAAACCCATGAACAAGTGAGTGTGTTGATCAGTTAATCAATTAGTCCAATCTGCAATCAATTACTGCCCAGTCCTTGGTGTATTCTTGCCTTGTGCATATGGTTTACAGGTGTTGTTGGGCTTTGGAGCTCAGACAGATGTGACTCTTACTGGAAGACACTGTCTTGGTCTCATATGTTTATATTTTACATTTACATTTTTTGGTATTTAGCAGGCCTGGACCATCCCTACTTGAGGATCGAACACGGGACTTATCCGGCATGCAGGCCAATATACACAGTACAATAAATTATTATTATTATTATTATTATTATTATTATTATTATTATTTAATATCTTGCTTAGAATATCATGCGTCAACCTGGCTGTGTTAGATTCAGATTTCTGAATAACAGCCAAGCACCTGTACCGAATGCTTCATCATGATCAGGGTGACAGTCGGTCCACAAAAGGTGCAGTTTAGGATTATATTACATATGGATTATTAATCCACTACAGGACATCACACGTTTGGATTAACTTTAGCCTAGCAGTTAAGGTACTGGACTAGTAACCAAAATGTTGGTTGAGTTGGGATAAAAGTGTCTGCTTTATGACAAAAATGGAATAAGAATAATTTTAGTTATTTATATTTATAATGTCATGTGTTTGAAAAGAGCCATAGTGCAAAGACAAAATAATAATATTAAAATACTAAAACATACGTTAGCACAGAGAAAACTGAAAAGTAAGTCTCCAGGTGTCTGCTGTGCAGTACCCACACAACCTGTCTCATTAGTATTGTTTACTTGGTTGCAGCTCTTGGCTAAATGGTCAGCCTATACAAAAGGCCCTACTCTGAAATTACACACCTATAAAATAAACATAAAGGGTGTAAATGTGTTCATAGTATTCACATCTCTCAAAGGTGTGTATGTTTTTATGAGATTGTGATTCATTACAGCAAGCAGCCATGATAGTGTCTCACTGTACTGGGTCACTGTATGCCATCACCATGGAAACCAGGTGTGCAGGTGCACACACACACACACACACACACACACATACGTACACAGACCATCTGTGAATCAGATACTGATATATCACCTCACGCGTGCTCACATGCACACGTGCAAACACACACACACACACACACACACGCACACGCACACACACACACCTAGGAAACGAAAATGAAAATAGTGTAACTGTATTAAACCCAACCTACAGTAACCAACTTATAATAACAGTGTTAATCTGAGAACAATCTGAGGACTGAGGTAGGAACCCAGAGCTCCTGGATAAAACAAAGAGAACATGCAAACTCTACACAGTAAAGACCCAGACTGCTCCACCTGGTAATGGAGCCCAGGACCTTCTTGCTTTGAGACGACAGTACTACCCACTTACAATTAAGCTTATTAGACTGTGGACAAGAGCAGCTGTGTTCCAGCTGCTTCTACAGTGATTTATGGCAGACATGGTTTTAGTGGTTCATGGATTACATCTGACATTTCAGACCAATTTAGCATCAGCAAAAGATGACAGTTTTCTTTCCAACCTACTATTCTTTACTATTCCATTACTTTTCACTTACAGACCAATGTTTGTACAATACAAAGTGTTAGTGCAATCTTCTTCATCACGATGTCCCTTCTCGTATGTTAAGGTTGTCAGATGCTTGTCTCCTTGTTGCTCTAAGGTTGAGGTTGACCACCATGGGTGGTAGATCATTTAAAGTCACTTCCCCTACACTGTGGAACTCTTTTTCTCCCCCTCTTCATCTCTCTTCCTCTTTTTTTGAGTTGAAATCTTCTTCTGTTTCTGCTTGATCTTTTTTTGATTGTTATTATGTTTCCTACTAAAGGATCCTTGGGTACTGTAAACAGCACTATCTAATTTATTATTATTATTATTATTATTATTATTATTATTATTATTATTATCATTACTATTATTATTATTATTACTATTATTATTATTATTATTATTATTATTATTATTATTATTATTATTATTATTATTATTATTATTATTAAAATCCTATGATTTTCATGAATTAAAATGTCCCTTGCTAGGATATTAACGACTTTTGACTATAATGTTTAATAACGAATATTAATGTTAATGCTGTATGAGATCTGGAAGCTGAATGGTGAAAAAGATACAAACAATATGCAACCAGAAGTACCCGAGTGACTTTGTTTTAGTCTTCTCAGCAGATTTATGGTACAGTTTCTCAATTCAGCTCCGAAGCACTTCGAGGACACCTTTGTGCCTACAGGATTCTGGATCGTTTCCAGTACAATCACAGAGACACGTTTTTATGGCTAGTGGCTAATGTGCGTACAGATTCGCAATTTATTTTCGCAGTTTCCTAAAAATGCAAATAGAGGCGATTGCATTAGGTTGTTTATCACTCTTATTGCCCATAGTTTTGGCGAAGTCTGCTTTATGAGAGGCCTATATTTCAAAGCCTTCGCCACTGGGTTTTTTTGTGCCTAGATAACAAGTTTTCCCTTACAGATGTAATTACCAGACTATTTTCAAGAAAAAACTCCTTTACAAATGGTTATGAATGCTGAGTAAATATGAACATATTTATTTAATATGGGCTTCCAGAATTGTTTATAGTAACACAAACACACTGTAAATTTTGCATTTACAGATGCATCTGCATAAACATTATTATTGAAGTGATTAAATATGAGGAATAAAAAAAGGAAAATTATCATTCTTAAATACACAAAAACTTTCATTGTATTTGGAACAGTAGATTTAATTGAAATTGGTGATCATGTTTGGAAAATGAATAGCACTTAAATGGATTAAAGATTTTTGTGTGTAAAAATACATTTTGACCCCAAAGAAGGTGTAGAGGTAGTGGTAGTGGTCAGGAAAAGTAAGAAATGTACAATGTATTGTCAATTCTATAAATCAAGAATTATAGAAATATATTTGCGTTTAAAATAAAACAAGATCATTTAAAACTTTAGAAAGGTTTGGTAATGGGTGGTTGGGAGGTCTGGCACAGATTCATTCTTTTTATATGATTTCTTATTGGAAAAGGTTTAACTTATGGACATTCTGACTTATAAGAACAGAACTTCAGAACAAATTAAATTTGTCCACTGTAATGGGCTACACTTCTCAGTAACTGTATACTCAGAAAGCTTATCTGTGTAGTGAACTATTCAATTATGGGCTAGGTAAGTGCACCTTAATTAGGTGTTAATTTATATTAGCATTGACAAAACCAAGGAAATCTCACCACTCCAACTTTTACCACTGTGGAAGATTTCTAACCTCTAAATAACACTCTAGATCCAGGGACCGAATTGTGAGGAGTGTGCGGTCGCCCCAGACCTGACACTAACATGTTTCTCTAACATTTAATTAACAGATATAAGAGTGTGATCTCATGTCACCTCCACAAATGGCAGGTGTTTCGCTCTCAGCATTGTGCTTTAAAAAGAACCATATGTTGTGTTACACTTCTACAATGCAATATAAGGAGCAAAGTTCTAATACAGCATGTGCATGCCAAAACAAAAGATTCATCCATTCTCAATATGGACTTCACCCTGGTAAGGTCAATGGTGGGTCTGAAGCTGCTTGGGAACATTAAGAACTTTATGCATCGACACACATTTTGTCTATGAATTTGATAGCGACCAAGGCAACACAAAAAATGCATAAAAATAAAACAGACAATCTGGTTCCACTGAGGATTACAAAATTCAACATAAAGTCTCCACGAGAGGGAACTGGTGCTACAAAATCACCTAAACTTTAGAGGATGGGTGGGAAAGTGAGCTTATGCAATGGGTCTACAAATCAAAGACCCGGTTTTCAGTGGTCACTTGTTGGTAAAAGACTTTCGATTGGTCCAGTCATAGAACTAGATACAGTAGATCACGATCAGGTTTTATTAGATGGATAAAACACACAAAAGTGGTAAAACAAGACAAGAAACACGACTGGAATACACATTGGAAACTCAAAGGGAGCTACACTATCAACTTGGAGGGCTATAATGTGGAATACACGGTGACATTCAGAATCAAACCCTAAACAGAAAATGCTCAATCCTAAACTTAGGAAACTTAGCTAGGAACTGCTAATATGGACATGAGAGATAAGACTCATGGAAAGGACTAAGTCGAGCATAGTAACAAGATAAGGACCAGGATTAACTCTACAATAAGGAACATACATGTCTAGGTCAATGAAAAAGGCACTTGGAGTAGGTCTACTATAACAAAGAATATAGATCTCAAAATCAGGCTACAAACACAGATGTGGACAACTTCACTCGAAGACACGCACACACACACACACACACACACACACACACACACACACAGTTCTCACATTTTTACTTCTACATAGATGCAATTTAAAGCTGCTAATCCACATCTTGCATGTGTTTAATGAGTGGCAGAAAAAAAACTTGAAGGAAACACATAAGGACACAAGAAGACCGTGTCCTTCACAGACAGTGACTTCCTGTGCACCCTCCCAAACCACAATGCATCACTGTCCTGTTATCAGTGGGTCTTGGATCTGTTTAGCATGCTGACTTCTGAACAGATTTTTTTGATAATGGCCTCAATGGGGTTTTGGGGAGTCCTAGAGCCTCGGCAAAGCCATTTAGATGGGCTGGGAGTGACTCAGTAAGGTCCTGGTTCATCCAATAGCCTTTGAAGGGTGAATGAGGGAGTACCTATTGAGTGACTACGACCATCAATGGTCAATTGGGTTTAAGTCTGGGGAAACAGGGGGTCAGGGTAGTACTTGTAAGTCTTGCTCATGGTCATCCAACCAATGTGGGCCATTTCTAGTCATGTGACCTGTTGGACTGTGTGGCTGGAAGTGTTCATCATATTGTGACTCAATAGTGTATATTACTTCTATTGCTTGTTAACTAAAAGTAAAAGGGCACACTACTAATTTCTGAATTGCTAACAGGTGTAATAAATCAGTTATATAAAGAAAATGATTTGCTTCCAGCTTTGCATCAGTTACTTTTCTCCACCAGTCGAAAAAAATACATGGTACCACGACACCCTGTTCAAAAATGCAAATCGGTAGAAACTTTTGCATTAATTTTTTTGATAATTGAATTCCTGATTGGGTTTGGATAGCCGTGCCAGTGAACGGAGCTTATTTAGGAAGCGGTGAAGAGCCGAGTGCATTATTTCTGGTCAGCAATCAGCGCGTTTAAAATGAGAACATCCGCATTTTCCACCAACACCAATCACTCGCGTCTTTCTGAGAATGCACAAACAGCTCTTTAACGTCCTTCACACACACACACACACACACACACACACACACACACAC
>JAYDZG010000014.1:4077913-4089419 GCA_034509265.1 Microcambeva bendego
GACATTTAGTACCTGGGACATCAACCAGGCAGGTGTAAAGTGCCAACACCCTCTGCTGAAAAGTGAATTTTGATTAATTTTTCATGCCAAATTGATGTGAATAAGGGAATTTTTGAATTAGTTATTAAATGCTTTGTGGTGCATTGTTAGATCCCTAATGAGCACCGTCAGTTATCTCTGCCCACATGCTTTCTGCTGGTCCATTATGGCTATGTAATCCAAGCTCTCTGATAATCTATAGACCTTCCTGCTTGTTACGTTGACGGAAAATGCACTTTTACTTTTAAAGCTACTTACAGTTATGACTGAACACTGTTTGAGCAGTTAAGGGTTAAAGGCCTTGCTCAAGAGCACAACAGGGGCAGTCTGTCAGGGACGACCCAGCAACCTTCTGATTAATAGTCCAGTTCCATACACATACACACTCTCTTCACCAATGCATGAGAAATGAGAAACGCATGTGGCGTTAAACCAATGTGAAATCCCTGAGAGGTAAACATATTCATACCATTGCAGTTATCTCTGACCAGCCATTGAATAACCTTCCCCCCCGATATATACACCCACACAAATCCCTTATGGGCTAATATTCCACACTAACAACACCTTCACGTCTGTACCACAAAGGATGTAAAGCCCACAAATGTGTTCCAGAAATGGAGTAGATGCTGGACGCTCAAAAGGCGCACGCTGTTATGGTTACACATCGCCACTCATGCATGAACTCGCATATGCATGTAAATGTAGCTGGCAGAATTTTCTAGGCTCGGAAATTGTTTTTTTTTTTACTATGTGGCAGTGCTGGAGTCTGCCAGTAATCTCTTCTACACACTGCCGTACTAATTTACTGTATAACATGATAAATGAAGCAATAAACACATTTCGTTTATTGCACTCCTAAGGAATACTAAGGAATGTTTGACAGACAGTTTCAATTGTAGAATACTATGAAATACACTGAATCCATTATATATAAATATATTTTTTGTATAAATTTGTTTTACAATTTATGGGTTTGTGTTTCACAAAAATGAGCAGTGTTGTTTTATTTTGTAAACTAGAACAAGAATTCTAATATAATAGAACAAGATTTCGCATTGTAAGCAAACACAAACAGAAATTGTAAATCTCTTATTTTCCATATACTGTATACATATACATTACTGGTCAAAAGTAAAACTGTTTGTTTTTTTCTTTTTTTTGCAATTCAAGTCATTCAACTGCAATGAATAGCTTGAAACGATAGAAAGGTAGGTGCTGAACTGACAAAGGTAAAAAAAAAAGGTATGGTTACCCTAAACTGAAAAATATTGTACATTTCAGAAATATACAAAAAGGGAACATGCGTTGAGTTAACAATTTAAAGCCATTCTGCAGAAATGAAGGTTAATCAAGCCTTGAAAGCTGGTGCTCCTTATTCCTTCAGGTGTTCCAACTTTTCTTGATTGCTTAGAACCCTCTCTGTCTGTATGATTACAGTGTTGGAACACACTGTGGTACCAGACCCTCGTGAGCATCAGTTGAACAGTATTGTACTGCAGAAAGTAGTGTATTGCTTCAAAAATGGTGAGAAAGAGGCAATTAACAATGTAAGAGAGACAGACCATCATAACACTTAAAAATGAAAGTCAATGTGTCTGTGAGTCCAGTTTTCTTCTTCATCAAAAGTTCTTCATCAACAGCTGGTGCTCCATAATCGATTCTACTGGACAGAGTGACAGTGAAATAACATGAAATACTGCAGTAGCGACTGAAAATTTGTTTTTGACAGCATATGTGAGGTTTAACTGATAAAAATAGGGATTTACGATTTGCGAACGTTGGAGGTTTACTGTATATCCAACCAATGTCAAACATTTTTAGCCTCAGTCTCACCTTGGTATCGAACCCAGGAATTTCTTGTTTTGAGACAAGAACTACTATAGCTATTAATAGTGGCTTATATTTTTAAATGCTTCAGGGCAGCATGGGCACTGTACAACATAAGTCCTAAGGACCTGGGTTCTTTCCTCATATTTGCTCTCTGGCTTTGAAGTGTTTTTTTTCCAACAGACTCTCAAAAACCCTCCAAAGGTTGTTGTGCAAAGATTGCCCACAGGTTTGAGTAAACATGTGTTCCTGCCTTTTGGCCAAACCCAGCATGGACGTGGCCAGGTCGAAACATTTAATTAAACTAAATTAAATACTTTATAGAAGACTACTGGAAGATGGTTATTGATTCTAGGGGGTCAGGAAACGGCTGACAGCAAGAAGGGCATGTGTAGGGTTTGCATGCTCTCCATGTTTGTGTGGGTTTACTTAAGGTGCTGTGGTTTCCTCTAACATGTCATGAGTTTGAGCTATTAAAATGGCCCAAGGTGTGAGTGTGGGCACTGTGATGGACTGGTGATCAAACCCACGGCAACCCTGACCAGGATGAAGTTGAGGTTAAACAGACACTGAATGAATAGATGGACGATTGAATGTTCTGATCCTATCAAAAATCACGGAAATAAAAAATTATAGAGATACAACGAGCCAAAAGTGAATCCTTTTAGTTTCTGTATCTGTGTTGTTATTGTCATTCTTGGTTCAAAAGCAGTTTCCATGGATACTGAAGCGATTTAGCCAAGGCCCTAGGCTCCTTTATACCTTTATTATTAGATGATTGGTGAACAGCGTTGTTTTCTGCCAGGGAAAAACACCCCACCCTAAATGTCAAGTATGCAGCATCTATTTATGTCTGTATACACCTCAATTAACCTTCAACTTTTCAGTCAAGGCAGATACCTGAGTGCTGAGCATAGAAAAATATTTGCAAGGTATAGACATGCAGAAGTATATGGACCAGTGGGATAACTATGTTCTCATGGACCCAAGGCAAAAGAATAGTTGTAAAAAGAATTATAAATAATTTAATTCCTACTTCATTTTGTTTAATTCCATGTTACTGCATTCTTTATTTTTATTTTTTCTTTATTCTATTCTTTTTTTATGTAGGAATCTTCCTTCTTTAAGATAAAGCTGTGCCGACTGTAGTGCATCCCACAGCTGCTGGAGCGGGTATGTAGGATGATCCATTGTGCCAACACAACCATTGAGGTGGACCCACAGATGCTCAATTGGGTTCAGGTCTTGGGATTCAAGAAGCCAGGGTACTTGGAAATCTTGGTCATGCTCTTTCAACCAATTCTCATATGGCTGGAAGATCCCATCCACCCCAGGGAAGACAATCAGCATGTCTGGTGAGCTGATGTGGTGGATATGAATCTGTCCTTACAGATCCAATACACCCAAACGTGAGTTTGAAAAGAATTAGGCGGTCATAATCATGTGACTCGGCAGTCTATATACCCTTAGCCCTCAGCTGAATTAGACTCATTCAATTTGTAAGATACACTAATCTGTTTTTCTAAATGAAAATAAACACTTCAGGGTAATAAAGAAACATGTAACGTACATTACTTAAGCTTAATTAGCATCCTCAAGCTAAACTCATTAGTGATGCTGTGTAGAGCTTCTCCACTGATCCTGGTCAATATTAAGTGTGGAGATTACCATCCTAATTTAATTAACCAGCATATATCAAACCTAATCAATAGACAAATGAGCAAACGGGGTAAAACAAATCATAAAATCTCACGCTAATATCGCTTTATGGATTCATGCTTAAAAAAATATGAAACTATTTTGAAATAGTTAAAAAGGAAATATTGTAGAAATATTACACACACATTACATTACAACCTTTTTATATATTTAATTTGCAGGAATTAATAAACAGTATTAGCTAAAACATTGAATTTATATCACTTACTTTATTAGGTTTAAAACTAATGTAATCACACGTAGGTGCCACTAGCATGGTCCCATGGACCTTGGTTTAAATCTAACCTTCTGCCAGTCAGTGTCTTTAAGGGGCCTGGTGTGTTCTTTTCATGTATGTTTGGGTTTCTGTTGTGTACTTTAATTGCTCCTCGTTGTGGATAAGTAATAAGCAAGAGCAACTATTTGGAGCTTGTTAATTGCCCTTAGAGAACTGGGAGAGACTTCAGCAACCCCATGTGACAATAATAAGTACAAACAGCGTAGAAACTGAAATGCCAGCTTGTTTGAGAGTTGGGGTCAAAACTCAGAGTACATGTTTTGGGCCTTGCTAAAGGGTCCAACAGTGACTGCATAGCAGAACCTTGATTTGAACTGCCAATTTTTCCATTGATCAGCCCAAACCATATAATAAGCTATATATGTGCCTACCAAGATTAGATCTAACCAGTATTCGGATGAGAAAAGGAGCAGCAGACATACAGGGCACTTGATTCCTTGTGATTTTCTGAACTTTAACCTCCACATAGCTTCTCCTTCTGCCTCTGATGAGCTTATTGGATTTTCCTGTTCTCTCACCACCGACTGAGTTCAACCGACTCCACTTTATTAGGGTTCAGACTGGGAGCGCCGTGCGGTGTGAATGTGCATGTGTGTGGGCGGCGGTGCAGGAGAGCCGCAGAGATTTTAGACTAAATGGATCGAGGCAGGACCAGTGAATCATTGTCAGGTTTGCTCTGAGCCTGCCGGTGCACGCCGGGAAAAAAGTTGCGCGTTCGTACCTCCTGCACTCGAACAAATTCTGATCATCTTTCAGGCAGAGCGGAGAAAAAAGGCATAATGAGGGATGTGAACCGAAACAAAACAAGCCGATCGTTACTATGGAAACTTGATTCAACCAAGCTATAATTGCGAAGATGTGTCTGAAGTGTGAGGATGAAAAACCTAATGATCCATCGTTTTTTAGAATGAAAAAGGCTTGTACAAATGTATATAGTGGATGATAATGGATAGTGGATTACTCCCTTTATGTACAGGACTCGTCTGCAGGCAGGCCAGTCTAGCATCTGGACTCTCTTGCTAATGAATTAAGTTCTAGACTTTATTGGTGCCGACAGAATAATACATTCATCATTCTTTACAAAGTGAAGCCAAATGAGCAACCTAAAGTTCTCTGAAATACATCTGTATGGGTTTCTTTTGTGTTCTTTGGAATGAAAGAGTGCATATGCTAGACTGGCCTGCATGCAGCCGAGTCCTGTCTCAATGTGTGCACGATGTGTTGAGCCTTTATCTAAACTACAGTAAAACACATTATGACTCGGTCGCTGAAATCCTATTTGCGTCTGCTTTTGACAAATGTAAGCTCATTGAATTTAGTAGCGGTGAGATAACTAATCTGCTAATATGGAGGAGTGGAGGAAATAGGGGCTCGTCCAGGATACATACTCTTGCATTTGAATAAATTCTGGCATTATAATGACATTAGAGCTGTAGAAGCAAGGCATCGAACATTCCTAGATACACCACAGAGAGTGCTGAACAGAAGTTACACACCTATGGCTTAGAAGCCTAGGTGTATAGAAACAACAGAGAATAAATTTAAGTTGAATTGAAGTCTGAGATCCACATACTTTTGGCCCTAAAGTAGTTGTACTCTTTGACAGACATACCAGATTTACCACTCTGAGGATCGGCAGCAGTGTTTAGCTGCTGTATGAACACTGCAAAGTGTTTAATTAAGTAGCTGCTAATGCTAATTTGATGCATATTGAAGCTATGAGTAGGCCCTCGTGGCATTTAAATAGGTCATATGAGATATCATTAGAATCTTTTTAATTCATTGTCTGATTCACCAGTGCTTCATCTTGGTCAGCTCATCACAGGGCAGACACACATATTCACACACAGGCTTACATTCAGGGCCTGACTCTGTCTTTTGGCTGGTAGGAGGACACCTGACACAGATTCAGCGAGATTAAACAAACGATCTCCAGACAGAAAAGGACACTGTCCGTCTGGCTGGGGAATCAAACCCAGGACTTTCCCCACTGCACGAGATGCTAATTTTTGGCCACTTTGTGAAGCATAAGCCAGAGATGTGTTGTGTTAATGGTTTATTAACATGTAAGAAAGGCGAAGACGGTTGTCTTTTGGGAGTGGACTCAATTATGACAGGGTTCAAAGGTTTGAGTCTTTGAGTGCAACAGTAAGCAACAGTTCTGGGTATTAATTCAGGCTGCAAAATGTTTTTCATACAAATTCAGATCATTTTTTGACAAGGGGACTTATTGTACAGCCAAGTACTAGATGTAGCCTAGCAGTTAAGGTACTGGACTAATAATCAGAAGATTGTTGGTTTTAGCCTCACCACTTATATAGTTGCCACTGTCACTAACTCTCAGCTGTATACTGTAAGTCGCTTTGGATAAAAAGCGTCTGCTGAATGCCAAACCTTGAGTCGCAACATTGTGCAATAACGAACAGTGAAGTTATACAGTGAATGTAGCATGTTCCTCTGTATGTGTTAAATCTATTCAGCCAGCAGGGGCAGAACAGTGCACAGAGGAATTAGGTGTACATTAACTCTGATTACCTGATCTGTCTATTTAAAGCACAGCCCTGCTTCATGACACCAGTATTGCTGATAAACTGTTGTCACAGTGTGACTTTCTATCTAGCTTTACAGTTCCTATAACAACACCCTATTAAATACTAATGTTACTTTGGTTTACACCTTAATAACCCATTAGCCAAATAGTTCTTGTCATTTTTTTTCTTTTGTCCTCCTAGACCCTCCTGTGCTAAAAATATTAATATGAAATGTGATGAATCAGCGAAGAAGGTAAATATGTTGGTATTTTCTGATTGTGGTTGATATAGCATGTTTACATTGAACTTGCACTTCTCTAGTGGGCAAATCCAATATTTGTCAATTCCTGAAAACCCAACATGGATCTATTTAACATCCCAAGAAATCTCCCATATGCCAACTGCCTATTAATTTGTACTGTTCTCGATTAAAAGCATTGGCTCACTGAGGTGACTGCATACCCTGGTTGAGAACCATGACCCCCAAAGATTTCTCTAAACACCCTCCGTGGTATCTAATGCCTCTAGATCTCATATGCATTGGTGTCTCATAAATCATTTTCTACCCAAACCCTCATAGCTGCTGCACTTGGCAACTAATTCCAGGACTTAGTGAATTATCTCTGGGGTATTAATGATTTGTGTAACACTTTATATATGTTAATATACTTTATATATGTTAATATAATTAGTCTAGCTCATAACCCAAGGGAAGGAACTGAGAGAAGGACACAATAATAGATAACGTATACATATTGTTTGTCTGATAATTTTAATTACTTATTTTTTCGTATTTGGCAGAGTCTCAGACAAATGCAGCAATATTAAATAAACTGCTCAAAATACAATTCTACACATAATGAGTTGAACGCTAAAATCCCATTTGTGTCTGCTCTTGACAAATGTAAGCTCATATAATTTAGTAGCGGTAAGGTAACTAATCTGCTATTATGGATGAGTGGAGGAAATGGGGCCTCGTCCAGGATACATACTCTTGTATTTGAATAAATTCTAGCATTATAATGACATTAGTTCATTAGAAGCACTTGGGATTCCTATCACTGACTGGTGATGGTTCATGAACGATATACTATGTCTATAGGGTTGCTTGGGTAGTACAGTGGATCATATCTGTGTTATGTAGTTACTATCGATGCGTCTTGATCTTAGCAAATCACATTATGTACTTATATATATTATATGTCTTTTTTCCTAGATGTCCTATGGGCTATAAGCTATATTTGACCCATAACTACATTATATTAACATTTATTCATTTGGTGAAAGCATTTGAAGTGACTTACACAGACTAATAAAGACTAAGGACCAGCAAAATCTCCTCTGCTGTCCTTTTAATCCATATTATAGGTATCATTCTTATTTCTTTCTCTCTAATGCTTCCTTTCCTAGCATATTTTGTAATGTTTTGGCTTTTTTAAGCATTCTCAATTTTTCTGCAGTCATCAACAATTTTTAGCATAACACAGGTTCATTTTTGACTCGGAGAGATGGTCAAAGCTAATGTCAGTGTGTATCCACGCTTTTTCTACTCAAACTCTTCATTAGTCCCACAAGGTTATGTATTTGGTCCTCTTTTTTCAACACAAAACTTCTCCTGCTAGTTCAATGATGATGAGGACTCAAGATAACACAAAGGAAAGCAACCACGTGAGGGGAGCAGTAACCCTGCCCCAATTGCTTAGGTGTGACTAACACCACAATGAAAATATACACAATCAGGGCAACTACGTTTTGGTAGGTCCATATATGAGCACCAATAAACCCATACAAATGCATTTGTGATGCTGTGTTCTCTCATACATCCTCCTAGTCGCTCACATCAGGGTCAATGCAATGATGACCTAAAAATAAAAAAGAACCAGTGCCTTACCAAACTGAAAGCAGCTGTTTAAACCCACTTTACACTTCGTACCCACTAAGGCGCTAATCTGGCTCGACCTTTACCCACATGTCAGATTTCAAGAGCGACAAGAATTAAATGTTTTTTGTATTGGTGCCGGTTTGGTTGTTAACATGCTCCAAGTTTGTATTATTGTTAAGAAAATAGTCCAGTAAAGAGAAATTTTATAAATTACAATGAATAGGATTGCTTGGGTTGAATGGGTATCTACATTCGTTAGGTGATACTGGGGTATTTTGCTCTATGTAAACATAAAATTTGTTCATCTTAACAATGAAATTTCAAACGATTGCTTGATAATGATTTTTTCCCCCACAGATTTTATCTGTCATGTTTGCTCTATATATAGGATTTTTTCAAGCAGCGCAATACCGTCATTAAGATATAGATCTAATAAGAACATATAATTGCTGTTGCATGTCTAAGAGTTGAACAGCATTTAAACGTGCTCACACATTTTCCTCCAGTTAATAGGAAAAAGCCAGCTGCTAAAACATGGCTAATTAGCCATTTCTGCTGCATCGATTGGTGTCATTGTGAGCTTTAAATGAGAAAACATATGTTTAATTAAAAAGGCGTTTGCATCGTGGCAAGTATGGTATGGCGTGAGGGATCGGTAAGGAAAGAGAAATACCAGAAATGCCTAAGATAAAAAAAAGATTAAATATGAATTGAACGATTTGATAAAGGACAACAGGTTCATCCTTTCAACTCCAAGGTTAGTTTGAAAGGTCTTTAGCTTTTATGAATGGACAAGGGAAGTTTATTTCTGTTCATGTCTGTTCTGATAAATGGTATAAATCTCATCAGCTGAATGCTGGGATAGAAAAGAGTCTCGCTTTTCGAGTGCTGAGGGGTGAGGCAATGCATCAAGAATGGGACTGCAAGTGTACAAGATACGAAATTAATCTGATAAGTGATTTCAGGTGGGTTGGGGCTAGTCGGTTTTGGGCTTCGTAGGCAATCGTAATTGAATTCTTTTAAATGTAATGCAGGCATTAAGACAGAGCACAGCATTTGGGGGATGTGGCAAAGCTGGGGTGGATTGAAAACCAGGCATGCGGCTGCATTTTAGATTGTACTTAGCAGTCTGATGGTGGACGATGGAAGGCCTTCCATTATAAGGGGCCAAAAATTAGTCTCAGTAAAGTTCCCCAGACCTAAACTAAAAAGTTATGTTATTTATTACATTAAATTAAAATAAATTGTTCAGTAAATATTGTTTATTCAAATTACCAGTGCTTTCATGGATTTCAATAGATGATACAAAATGCTCATTTTAGGAGCAGGAACATTTGAACATCCAAGTACTACCATGACCACGGACCCAACTGAGAATCTGTGTCCACCTCAATGACTGTGTTTGCTCTCTGGATTCTGGATCCTCCCCCCGCCCCCTCTAGAAGCTGTAAGCTCCAGATATTCAGTAAGAACCTACCAGCACCTTATTATAGTCAATTATGTGTATTTTCAGAATATCTTGCTATGGTAAAGCTTGGTATGACAGGCTGACATCTGGGATGAGATGACTGTCACTCAGACTGAGGTAAAAGCCTAAACTTGAGTATGACTGTATGGACAGGATATCGTACATGAACTGCTCTTGTGACAGTTCCTGAGAAGCCACAGGCTACTAGATCGGTCAACCTGTCATTAGTATTGATGCTTTTCGAACCACAAATCCATCCTTACCAGCCATGCATTCACATGAATGTGGTAGCTTTTTAACTGTAGGAGCACTTGATCTGCATGGTTAACTTCATGAAATTTCGGTCCATTTACTTTAAAATACTACATACAGGAGGTCAGGAGGTCATTGCAAGGGTCACAGTGTGCATATAAAACCATATTTCGAAATACTTTGTATGGTTTCATGTTTGTTAAATGAATTACTTGTACACAAATACTACACTAAAATTAAATATTTTAAAAACCTTTGGTTTGGAACCACTGGATTCTATTGTGCCACATGTCTTGTCCTTACATTCCCAATATTAATATTTTTAAGATTACAATCATTGACACGGCTTCTTTATGCATTGAAATAAATTGCTTCTTATATTCTAGGTTCATTATTCTCTGTCAGTTCATTTGATGTCCATCCATCTGAAGTTTTATTGCCTCGTGGTTTATTACTGACCTTCCTTATACATCTGCAAAAGGAAGAGAGGAAATGCGTATGTGCGAAAGAAGAAGAGAGAGCCAGAGAGAGTGAAAGAAAGCAGGATCGGATTACGTTAAAAACTTCTTATCTGATGCTACGTGACACGATAGTCGATAGGAAAAAGCCCTTATGGTTATTTAATCTCTACCTCGACTCACCATCTCTCAAAATCTGCATCATTCGATCTGCAGGCTGTTCATCTCGTTTCCATCTCTCTCCTTCTTTCTGTTTTCATTTTTTTTCACCCTCTTATATCCGCATCGCATTTTCCTCCAACAGATCTCGTCGTATTTGTAATCACATTTTTCTCTCTTCCTTCTCGCTTTTCTAATGTACCACATCTTGAAAGGGTCTCATTTTCTCATTCATGTGACGAGGCGTTCGGTGAACCCGTACAGCAGGTGGACGTTAAGGCATGTATTGGCTCTGATTTTTATTTAGTCTTATTTATTAGTCAAACTGGCGTTGAAATGTCACCGGAATGTCAAAGTTGGTCTGGATTTTGTACTTTGTGTCAGTAATTTCAAAACCGTGGATCTATCCAAAATGGCTGTGCGGTATTTATTCCAGTCCAACCAGTCAGATTTTAAATGCATGAAATCAATCGGGCATGAAGCTATGCGGGATGAATAGAGTCATCCACAGTAGAACAGGCCGATTCAAAAGCTCAGAATATTTATATGGTCGGCACAGAATGTCAGTGCTCGGTTATGAATGCTGTTGTCATGAGGTAAAAATATTGAGCAGTGTGGCATACTAACACAGAACAGAAATCACCAGAACTGAAGAGTGTAGTGCATACAAAGCAGCTAAATCCTGGAGGCAAAGCTAGCCTGAACTGATTACCATGAGACTTATGAACATGATTCCATGGCTAAAAAACTATGTATAAGCCTAATATGATCATGCACAGTGCTTGGCATTGGAAGGAGGCATTGTGAAGGAAGAATGTTCTGAAGGACGTTCAGATGGAAGGAATTTTGGAAGGAAAAAAGTCCAGAAAGAAGCGAGATATTTCAGAGGAA
>JAYDZG010000014.1:4098782-4112612 GCA_034509265.1 Microcambeva bendego
TTAAGAAGCTAAATTGCTGGATGCAATATTTACAGTATCCTTAACAGGACAACACACGCTTATAAATTTAATAGCATCCGGAGGAACATAAGCTAAGGTTGCTGTGTTTTGTTTTTTACTCTATGTTTCCAAAATACAGAATGTGTTTTTGTATATTATGTTGACCCGTTACTTACTCTAGCCTAGCCTAAAGAATCGTGACTCAACTCAACTCAGACTTTTTATAGTATTATAACGTTACGTGCTGGGATGTCCAACGTCTTAATGGACCTTTCTTTGTGCACAGATTTGATTTTATCCACCTGTTAGAAATGTTCCTGGGTTCAAACACAGAGAAAACAGAACTTCGTGCAACATACAATATCTTTTAAATCTCCTTTTCGCTCTCTCATCTTTTAGGTTTTATTTCCCTCTTCTCTTCCTCTCATAAAATCCCTTTAATAAAAACACACTTGTCTTTTCCAGCTCATCTCATCTGGCACTGAGTGCATTGTCTTCTTAATACACACTCTCATTCTGTCTGCTTCATTCTCTTTACCCCTTTCTCTTTCTTTGTCTTTTGTGTAATGTAGCGTTTAAAGCCCCGCGTTTGACCCTCAGGCTGTGAAATTACCGTGCAGAAGCTCTAACTCGAAGGACGACCTGTGATTCCTTGCTGGTTGCAGACATGGATATGAATTTAAAAAAAATGAATATACATGT
Organism: Microcambeva bendego; assembly: GCA_034509265.1. Classification (NCBI taxonomy): domain Eukaryota; kingdom Metazoa; phylum Chordata; class Actinopteri; order Siluriformes; family Trichomycteridae; genus Microcambeva; species Microcambeva bendego. The sequence continues at coordinate 4,099,485 of JAYDZG010000014.1, forward strand.
AAAATGAAAAGTTCTCACTAAGTAAAGTTTTGATTGAAAAATGATGCATAATAATACTTGCCAGCTTGCTAGGGCTTGAAAGGATTTGTAGAACAAAATCACTTGTACTTGTAAAAAGAACTTTTCTGTGTGTTTTTACACTCTTGTTTTTAATTTTATGTATGCAGTTTCTCTTAATTTATCGTAATCTATTATCTTCCTCTGCTGTCAGAACACTTTTCCACCCATACAGACGACTCTCTATCTGCCAACCAAGGTCCTTACACAGCGTTTGAAGACCCCACCAACATAGTCCGGTTATCCCACCCTTTAGCAATCAATCAGTGACTGCTGAAGCACTGCTCACTATGTGGCGCCATGACGACCATTGCAAGTTTTTAATAGAGGAGTTCAGAATCTCTGTGCTGGTCTGGTAGAGGAATGTTCCACTGTGCCACCTTGATTCCTAACACTCACATAATTGAGTTTCTGCAATATACTGAGATCCTGCTAATAACCATATAAAATTAATTCAGCTAAAGATCCTTTTTGACTAGCCATGGTGGTATAGTGACTCAATGGGGAGCACTATCGCCTCACAGTAAGAAGGTTCTTGCAGTCAGGTCAATTGGAGACACTGAATTGTCCAATAAGTATCCAGCCACTGGGATGCACAAACCTGTGCACTGTAGTGCTGGTCCCAAGCACAAATAAATAGGGAGGGTCGTGTCAGGAAGGGCATCTGGCATAAAATCTGCTGTGATGACCCCTAATCGGAGGGTCCGAAAGAAAAGAAAGGAAGAGAGAGAGCCACTACGTAAGCAATTAGCAAATCAAGGAGATGGCTATAGCTAGTAAGCAGGCCTAAAGCCCCGATACTGTATCCCCCCGTCACATAACCCATTCTCTAGCAGACACTCAGTGTTTTATTTAAAGGCAGTAATGACCAAGTGGGCTGTGTAATTAAACACGCTTAAATTAACAAGACTGCGTTCTGGCTGCAAACAAATAAAACCAGCATCAAATAGGTGTAACGCCATTTAGTCCTCATCCAATTAAAGCTAATCTGTCTTTATCATGTTTTCTCTGTCCCTCATTAATGTGATGAACAAAGCCATTACAAGGTTGTTGTTTTCCTCCCATCAGTCATCAATCCAGAACGTGAAATAGATGGAAGATAATGAGATAAGCAATCTGTGTGAGAAGTGTTTGTTCATTTCCTTTGAATAGTTTGAATCCCTGGAGAAATATGCAGGAACAAAACAAAACAACTGTGGCATAGGTGCTGTGATTACTATCCTGATCGTGACTTGGACGGCACCATATACAACAAAAGGGCATACTTATTATTATGATTATCATTATTAGCATTTAATTGTCTGCTTTACCACAGCTTTATTCCATATAGTGTCACGGTGGGTCAACGTCACTGGGCAAAATGCAGGAAACACCCCGACACCTCTTTGGACAGAAGACCCAGAGTAGACTTCATACAGAAAAGACCCACACTGATCCATCCTAGAATTGAAGATAGGATCTTCTTGTGTTGCCACCCACCGAAACTGTTTGCCACCCTTTAAGTAGGCTATAAACATTGCCTAGTGTGTATGGTGACATCACACCTGTGGCATCATTATACTATTGTGAGATTCTCATTGCTAGGGACAGGAAGTATGATAGGAATTTAGAGACGAGCTCAGATTTGTCTTTTAGAGAAATATGGTGGAAATCATACAAAATGGATAGAAAACATAAATATGGGCAGACAACAATATGTAACTTTAAAAAAAACATACATATGTGAAAGCTTATAAATATGGATGGGTAAATGAACATGGGTCGAAAACACAAATATGGGTGGCGACTTATAAACTGAAGTCATAGAAATCATGTGAATATGGGTGAAAATCATAAATAGGGTTGAAAATCATGTAACTGGGGCCCGGAAAACATAAATATGAGTTCTGGTATTCAAAGTAGCACCTAAGTACACTATATGTGCAAAATTATTTGGACAGCGGACCATGAGGTTGTTGGACATCCATAGAAAGCACTCCCAAAACAATATAGCATTTTATTATTTTTTCTCTGGAAAATGTCAAGACTGACAGGACATACATGTTCTTCACAAACATCTACACTTCTGACCCGTATGGGATTTTGAACAACTCGTGCCGGACACACATGGGCCGAGTTAATAAAGACAACTACAGGGCTTTATTTTTATCAGAACGATCTCGTCGTATCCCACGGCTCAAATTTCAATTTCAAAGGGGATCAGGGGCTCGGAAAGGTTAAAGAGCATCGCTCTGAGGGAACTGCATCTTACCCACAATCCTCTCTAAATTTATCTAATAACAAAATGCGCTCAAGTGCACTGTCCCTCCTGTCCGTTCTCACCTTATGGTCCTTCAGATCAGATCATACCCTGCATGACTCAGATTGAAGTGTATGTGTGTGTGTGTGTGTGTGTGTGTGTGTGTGTGTGTGTGTGTATACGTGCATCTCCAGCATTTGACGTTTATTTCCAGGGGTTATGAGAACATCAAGCTGAGATGGGCAGCTGACATTCCTTCATAACAGTTCGTGACCTTTTCTCACTCGCATGTGTGCAAACGCACACACACAAAAAGATGCAGAGCTGAGGCCAGCACAAACAGTAGCAGGTGTTTCACATTACTTTGAAATGAAAATATATAGTGGACACAATTGCAGAAAAGAAAAAAGAAAGGAACCTTTATACACTATGTGGGTTATTTCGCTTTTCTTTTAAATGTAGACAATTCCAATTCCAGGGTCACAGACTAGCACCCACCTTCTGATGTGTGTAAATGTGGAGGCTTCTTATTTTTCCACTGATCAGCTGTGGATTCCTACCAATTTTTATAAAAGAGTACTGCACTTCATTTATAATTTCATATAAAATATATAAAACTGTAAAAGAAATGTATTCCTATGTAGTAATGGAGATTTCCTAATTGGCTTTGCTTAAAAAAAGTAAAGATGCACTACTTAGCCAAAAATATTCACTCACCCCTACAAATCATTGAATTCATGTGTTCCAATCACTTCAATTAGAACACTTAAATAAAACTAATCCCCTAGTCAAACATTTTGCTCATAATGATTTCTCAAAAAAATATTTTAACAATCATTTAATCATTAAAAGTACTTTGTATTCATTGACTCACCAAACCTTGTGTACGTGCTGTGTACAATGTTGCCAGATTGGGTGGGTTTTTTTTGTGCACTTCGAAAAAGTTTTTGGTTGTACATTAACCCCTACGGATTAATAATTTTGATATGCATGTGAAGGCAGACAAGCAAATACTTTTAGCAGTATAGTGCATATTGATTTATTCTACTACAGATTGTTGTGTTTTATAATCTTTTATAAAGTCTTTTTATATATAAAATGGTCTTTGCTAGTCTAGCTTTATGTATATGTTTCTGTACAGTACCCTGTCTAAGTAAGAACTGACAAATATGTAATCATAAGTTTATAATTTTGCCAGGATGTTCTTTACTGTGTGCAAAAAATTAAAATAGAAAAAAATGAAAGCACGTCTACTTTTTACTCTTTTTTTAGCAAGTAAAGGGAGAGTTGGCGGATTCTGTACAAGTTGAATTAATTCGCTTCAGATCTAAAATTACTCTGAGATGGAAGAGGTTTGACCTGATGCCTTGCATGAAAAAAATAATAAAATGAATAAATGGGCAAAGGGGAGGATAATTAGAGCTGGCATGTTGGAAATGGGCGTGAAAAGGGGCCAGCCAGGAACTTTTCACCCATTATGTCTGGTGCTAATGCGAACATGATTGTGTTCATTTTTTTCCCCTTTTTCATTATTTCCATCCTAAAATGATTATTTTCCCTGTGCATGAGTGTTCTTTTGTGTTATGCCATCAGTGTGTCCGCCAGCACAAAGCGAGCTGAACTGAGCACTAGAATGAGAAGATACAGGACTCGGCTGGTTCTGACCGGATCCATGAAACAGCTTGACACTCAGTGACAAAAAATATTCTGGAAGGATGTTCTGAGTCAAAAAGCATGTTAGGATCATTGGTGGCAGAAATACACCAGATCTGTACTTAAAAGGGAAATATTTAATTAATAATTAGTAAAAGTTGAAATTAGTTTTAAGTAGAAGCATAAAAGTACATCACAATAAATGTACTTCAAGTAAAAAACTAAAAGTAATTTTGGAAAAAAGTGTGGTCAGATGAACCAGCATTCCAGGATCAAAAAGGACAATCCAGACTTTTATCAGAAACAATCAAAAAGTCAGGGTCTGTCATGGTATGGGGCTGTGAGAGAACACTTTGGAAAGATCTTTTACACTTCTGTGATGGCAGCACTGGAATGCTGGTTCATTTCCACTGTCTGATGGTCCATCCGAGATGTCACAGACCCCAGAGAAGTCAACGCCACTCTTGGCCATGGTTAACCTAACACTTCTTTTCTGCACAGGAACGTACTAAGTGGCATTTGTGCATGTAATTAATGTTTGACAAATGTTTGATAAAATAATCCTTTACCCACGTGGTTCTATCAGAAATTGGCGAGCAGTGGCTCTTGATGCTGTGCTGTCTGAGGATTGGAAGATCAAGCATTCTTTATGAGCTGAAATTCCTCTTGATTTCTTGAATCATTTAAGGATATTGTGCACTTTAGAGGAAGCAATATGCAAATCAATTTAAGTCTTTCTTTGAGGAGCATGGTTTTAAACATTTCAATCAATTTCACATACTTTTGTTCACAAACTGGAGAATCTCTGGTTATCTTTGGCCATCAAAGACTCATTTCCCAGTTGCTGCTTTTGTACTACACCATGATTACAATCACCTGTTTGGAATTATATAATTTCGTTTTTCACCTTTTTACTAGCTCTAAATTGCCTTCGATATTTTAAGAAAAAGGAAATGTAAGACACTGCATTACTGCATTATTTTATTTGCATTTCCATACCTTCCCAGCATTTTCTGATTTGGGGTTGTACACAAGGCAACTCGCTGGCTTTTATATTGCATTTATTTAGATTACATTTAGATAAATGTGCACAGACAAATCCGTTTACTAGCATTTAAAGCTCCATCCTGTAAAAAATCATACTATTTCCTCCCTTTTAATCCGCTTGGGTCCCTTTTTTTGGAAAATAAGCTGCGTCTACTTAGCAAACAAACAGTATGAACGCTTTGGGGGGATCCATTCCTTCCCTTCACAACAGAGATACCCGCAGGTGTGGAGATAAGAAAAGGTCGTATATACGTACACACCCAACAAACCCTACAGACCAAGCGAACATTAAGATCAGATAAAGCAAAAGCAGAAGGTCAGAATGAAAGTATAAAACAAGAAATCGGGAACCATTCACACAACCCACACACATTTTCACAAAGAACTCAGGTTCGTGCTCTGCAATAAAGGTTTACCTAATTAATTCTCCCCTCTGCTCATAAACCCAAGCTGACAGGTATTTTATCATCCGAGGCCGAGAAAATCACACTCAATTAGTTCAACCTACGTTCGCCACTATCGTTCATACTCACCCAAAGCCCTTAACGTGTCTCCTGAAAGGGCTTACACGATCTCAATTATTGATAAGGACGTCCCAGGGGCTGACGACAACTGTAAGCTAGTCGGGCTGAGACTCAATAGGGTCCCGGGTAGGTTTTCATTTGTATCTGGAGCCATTCTGACTGCAGTGCATCCCACAGCTGCTGGAGGCTGAGTTAGGGAAAATGTTCAGTCTTTTTTGGGTTATTAACGGTTTAACATATGAACATTTTCAGTTACAAACCAAAATTCTCAAAACACGTCACAAATACTTCCCATAACTTCCCATAAGGAACAGACATTCAGAAAGCTGTTGGTGTGTGTGTGTGTGTGTGTGTGTGTGTGTGTGTGTGTGTGTGTGTGTTTGCTTTATATTTTGTAAAATTCAATATCAAAAAGGCCCCAAGGAGCAGATAAAGCATTGTGGTGAGAAAATAAAATTAAAAATGTAATACTAAGTAAAGAACTATCTCATTTACATACTAAATATAATACAGTATATGTTTTAGTACTGTAGAGAGAACACACAAAAACCTAAAAGGAAAACGTTCAGAGAGCATTACTCATTTCACCTCGCTGCTCACTGGCTGCTGCCTTGTGACACATCTTCAGCAGATGCATTACAGCATTCCCACACCATAACAGTTTACCAGGGGGCATATTTGGGGGTTAAACTATTAAAATAGAATTAAAATAGAATTTATATGCTTTTCACATTCACTAAATTTGCGTTTTTTCACAACACTCTAGAAATGTAATGAAATTTTTGTGTTTTGTAATCTTGCATGGCTACATTTTGGCTACCAAAAACAAGGCAGCCTTCAGGCATTAAATTCTCACAGAGAGCCGGAGCACATGCAGAAAGCCGAGCTATTCCCTGCTTGATTCCCGGCAACAGAACCAGATGGCATGGATGTTATTTCGCATAGGAAATGAAGAGAAACCTCATCCAACCTCACTTCCATCACACGACCAACTGTTTATTTTAGACACTCGGCCAGGTTGGTAGCAGAGGGTTTTTTCACAGTAAAGCAGTAAGCTCTTTCTATACTCAACCTTAGAAGTACTAGGTCCACCAGCTCAACAGCATTATGCGATGCATGGTGTAAAAAGGGTTCAATTTAAAATGAGGTGAAAATGAAGACATGAGGGACCTAGACATCACAGAACTAGACAACGCACGGCTGGTAAATGAAGAAGTTACACCCGTATGCACAGGGAGCCAATTAAAACCTGTTTTTGGATAAGCTACACCCAAAATGATCACTTTGTTGTGACTTCTTACAGTATAATCATGTTCTAAGCTCAAATATTATGTTGTAAGATTTATTACAGTACACATGAGCTGGAGTAATATTCCACAATATTTTCAGTGTGGAGGTGTCAGTGATGGGTGACAACCAGTGACCTTTTGATTGCTAGTCTTTTACCTTAACAACTAAACCACAACTGCCAATTTTCTGGAATTTAGATGACACCTTTATCCAAAGAAACGTACAGCTTTGACTGAATACAGTTTGAGTGATCAAGATCTTGCTCAGGGGTCCAACAGTGGCAACTTAGTAGTGGTTAGGCTTAAACCAGCAACATTATAATTAACAGTCCATTACCTTAACCACTAAGCTGTAGACAAAGACACTATGTGGTAGCCAAATATAAAAAGTGCTATAAATAATAGATATTACAGACATTTATTACCCTAATCATGTCATGTTGCATTCCTTGGCCTATTTACCTTCTGAATTTTGGACCTGTTAAATGACCCACCGATGGCACTATGACAAACTGGAATTGATTTGTAGCTCGGGGAGGATATGTCGGGTCATGATCCTGCTATGCGAAAGACGCCTCCTTGCTATTAACATTCAGATCAGATCGGCACCGCCTCGCTGGCGAGATATCCCAGCCGTGATTAAAATCAATTGCAAGTTTACTGAAGCTTTTCTTACCTTTTCTTTCCTTCAAGTGCAAACCGAGTGTTTTTTGGAAAAATATGTTATATAGGTATCATGAAATTTGATTCCCATTGCTTCTAGGCTTCTCTCTGTACTTGCAGCCAAGTGGTGGAACGAGCTTTCCTTGACTGTCTGGACTTCTGAGCCGCTTGCTGTCTTTAAAAAAAGACTAAAGCTCACCTATTTACCAAGCATTTAGGTTTACTAATTCACTCATTTACTCTTTATTTCACATTACTTTGTGTTCTCACATATTTATCCTTTGAACTGTTGTCTACTTAAACTAGAGTATGACAATGTTTACTATGGAAGCCCTTCTGTAAGTTGCTTTTGCTAAAAGATGTAAATGTAATTGATCGTGGAAGTGACACAGAGTTTAAATGATGTTGAGTTCCAGAGTTTTTTCTCCCATATGGATGTATGGGAAACCTGTTAATGTGTTCATGGTCCGGGTCTTTTTGTCCAGCATATTGGCTAAAGTACTAAACTGCTAATCAGAAGGTTTTTGGTTCATGCTCCACCACTACTAAGTTGCCACACCACTATATTTGCGCTTCTCCAATCAGGCGCCCTGGGCAATCAAGGTCCTTACACTGCAGTGATAAGCCCAGCATTATAACCTGTTTTTCCCTAACAAACAGACTGGAAGCCAATTTTGTCTGCTGCATGCATTAGCCTATAAATCAAATACAGCAAATCGGCTCTCACTGTGGTCCTGTGGTGCCCTAGAGCCTTTAAATAGCCTCAAAAGCCTTTTGTGAGATTTATATTCTACAGGGCAGGTTGAAACCAAGCCTGGTTGTGTTCGATTAACTAAATTAGCCAACCAATAAATTAGGTTAAGAATTTCCCTGAGAATGAGAGTGTGAGGTAGTTACTTTTTAGGACCAGTGAAACAGTAATGGAACACGACAACGTCTGATTAAAAGAAAATCCTCTAAGTATGTCTTAACTCTAATAAACAATAACGACAAGAAACTGGCTTAATTAACGCAGCAATTCTTCCAAACCCAGCGTGGGCCAAGAAAACAGCTCCTACTAAAACAGGATGGTTCTGTAATCTCCTGTTGACTTCTCTTGCATGTGCAATCACAGCTCACCAGATTAGCTAATTAAAAAGCGGCCGTCGAACACAGACAGAGCCTGAGTGAGATAAAAGCTAAAAAAGCTTTAAATCTGTACACATACTTCATTAAACACAGTTGTTACATTTTAATAGCAGAGAGCGCGTCACTTTTGTGCGAGAGACAATGCAGGTGAGCACGGATTTATATTTTATTCAATTCTCATCCCATTCACATAGAACGTGAAGAAGTATACAGAACTAAATTAAGTTTCACTGGATTTATACGTCTGTCGAGTCACACACAGTGGACCCCAGACTTAAGCTTTTAATAAGTTTTGAGGAATTGTTCTTACGTCAAAATGTTGATAAACCTATCTTTCTCTAATGTTAATAGATTTAATCAACCCGGTACCTAATCTTAAAAATGTCTTTTTTGTCATAAATACAAGTTGTGTTAAATCTTAATTGATATAATAGACATTAGTGTAATAATAAATCAACAAAAAAACAGTAGAATTCTGCTGTACACAAACAGACTGTAAACATGGGGTGTGTAAAATTTGGATAGCTGTCTTGCTTTCTCACTCCCTACACAGTAAGCCATCTAAGTACATAGGTATTTGCCTTACAAATCAGCACATTCAAACACTTACCAAGCTAACACAATTAGCATCATGGCATTTAAACCAATGGATGATGTGGCACAACATAATTACGCCAGTTGAGTAGTGTCGAGTGTAAAGTTTTCCCAAGAAGATATATGGGAAACCTGTTAATGCATTCCATGGTCATGCAGAACCATGTATATTTTAGGCTAAAGTAAAAATTGGGATTGTTTTTGACACTTTTACACCGATAATAACACAAATATAATATAAATAAAAAATAATATTCATATTTTGATGCTGAACTTCAAGAGCTTAAGACAGAAAACCAAAAAAAAAGGTTACAAAGCACCAATCTCTTCATAAATTCACTCTCCGCTGTGATCTGATACCCGAGCGCTCAGATCTGACTGCGGCTGAGTGCAAATTGCTGTTCATCCCCAAAACACAAAATGAAATATTCCCCTCTTAACACGACCATCTAATCCTCTGCAATTTTATAAATAGAACTGAGGGAATAAAAGCATCTGGAGTTTGGTATTTAGAACATTGTGCTACTTTCAGACTTTCTGACTTTAGTCTTCAAATCAATTGATGCACCACTTGGCCTGGATAGTACACGTACCGAAATTTGAGGTCAGGGCCGTGTGAGCGCCACTGGACTTCCTCCTTTGCAAATTTGTTCAAGCATGTTTTTAAAAATGTCAGAACATGCTTGCAGGGTCCAGTCTGGTCCGCAGTGCAGATCCACTGGGGTGGCCTCTGGATATTCTTTGGAAAAATCTTTGGAAAATGGATGAGAATCCATGTAATTCAAGCATCTTGTAATATTATTGAATTCTAGACTTCAAGCACTCCCGTAAATGCTCAATAGGTTCCAGCCGAGCAAACTGTAGAGTAAATCCCCCGCCACTCAGCACTACTTAACCCTCCTGGTCTTAAAGTAGCTGTTGAAAAGCTCAGAGCTTTGAGGTTTGTAATAGATAAACCCCCCATTATATTAAATTCAAGGAAAAAAATGCTAAATAGAAGGGTTTTCACCGGTGGTCTCGGATTCCTGGCCCCCACCGCACGTCAACCTCCCAGTCGATCTCATAATTAGGCCCACAAGTCTGTAGAAAAAGCTCAACCAGTCATTAGGAAACAAAACTGCTGAAACAGTGTAGTTGTTATTCAACGCCATCTGCTGCTGATCCAAGACCTTGGGGAACGAGACAGCTATAAGTTTGTTGTTATTGTTCTTTAATGCAGCAGTCATAAGCAACAGGAAGAATACTTTGGAGACTTCATGCAGGAAAAGAAATTTACAGACAAACGGGTTCGATTCGAAACACGTCCGGCCTGCCCATAATGCTTTAATGTGTCATTGTTGACTCGCCCTCTGTAATACTTGATTAACTTGAGTGAAGTTTGTCTGAGGGGGATGAGACCAGAAATCATTTCAGTCTCATCTTGTTAAATTGATGCTTTATCTTTATTTATCTTTATCTTTTTCTGGAAAGACAGAATGAAGGTGGGACTACATTCCCAGTCAAGGGGTCAAACGTTTCAAATATTATTACTACTTTCCAGAAAATGTTTGTACTTATTTTTATAAGAGAGTTGACAGAATTTCTTTTTCAGCCGTGACATTTTAGAAATAATGGACACATTTAAAGACAATAAGTAAGCATGTAGTAATAAAGATATTTAAATGTGAATATTTTAGCATAACTGCGCAAGGAAGCAAGTAGTTATGGAATACATTAAATGTTAACGTGTATCATAACAACACTGACTTGACCAACCAGCTAATGTACCTGCCAGAATTCAAACCTGAGCACCGAGCCAGTTCTCTATTAAATGATAAAATCTTCCAATCTAATTGAACAGATTATTATTTATTTTTTAGAAATTATACGTATCCCATGGATTCAGTTTTGACAGCTGAATCAGGCTTGCTCATCTGCATTTGCATTCAAAATGTTAAATCGTCAAACAGACTCGTGCTAACTGAGGAAATTGGAACAGAAAGACCACTAGCCAAGCAATGTTTGCATAGCTGAGTCATTTTCCTGAGTTGATTTGCTGAAATGATTCAAACTAGACGCTCCTCCACATCTCTATTTCCTTTCTAAAGTTGTTTTTTTTCTCCTGATTTTTATGCATGTTTGTATATTTACACCCATCTCCGTCCTCTTATGCTCCGTGCACCTGTCCTCTTTACTCTTTTTTTTATAACCAAGCAGAACTGAAAAGCCAAATACCGTGCCCTGATTAACATCTCGTTTCCTGCTCTGTGTGCTCGCTCAGCATGTCTCATTTCGACTTCTCAAAAACACAGAAGTGCGTTTACAACCAATGGCAGACAGTCGAAGCTTGTGATAACTGATGGATGCACATATATTAATCATGCCCAGTGTTAAGCATTCTAGTTGCTGTTTCTCAAATGTTGGCTGTTTCTATAAAAGTAAAAAAAATACTGGGAAAACCGTAGCACCTTAAGTTAAGCCAAACAGACAGATGGAGAACATGCAAACTCCACACAAAAAGGACCCGGACTGCCCCACCAGGGAATCGAACTAGGACCTTCTTGCTGTGAGAAGACAGTTCTACACACTTGGCCACCATGCCACCCAGGGAGATCTGACCTTGTACAAAAATCAAATCAAATAAATAATTGAACAAATTTAAAATAACTACATAAATTGATATCTACATTAATTCTACATAATGTACATGATATCAACATGAACAATGATTTTTACATTTACATTTTTGACCTTTAGCAGAAGCCTTTATCCAAGTCGACAGTACTGATGCAATACACAGTCCGGGCAATTGAGGGTTAAGCGTCTTACTCAAGAGCATCACTTTCATCAGCACCATCATCACAGGAAAACCTTCTTCCCTTTAAGCTCCTTTGGATGTACAATAAGGTGGAACTCGGACAGAGCTAAATCTGGACTATAAGATAACTCAGACAGAACAATTATCTCTCCTCTCGCCCTCAGCACGTCCAACACAAATATGAAGTGTAGAAACTTTGTGAAGATCCTGTATACATACAGCATTGACAGACACATCTGTACCTTTAATACAACTTCATAAAATATCATCAAGCAGGCAGATAACATACTGTCAGATTTGTTTTCAGAGTCATTAAAGAAAGATGGCAGAACAAATCCCATCTGCTGTGCGGCGAAGAAAATATTATGCAACTTTTTTTCCCACACAGTCATTTGCTGTGATTAGCTTAGTGTATTGTTTACTGGTTCCACCATTTATTGGGCTGATTTGCTAGTGTGCTGACAGGTTAACGATCCTCCAGACAACAGCTTCCGCCATCAGCATTATATATAGGGTTCTAATCCCTCTAATCTAATTTGGATTTAATGACAACAATGCAGATAGTTTTTGGATCAGGTGCTTTTTTCATCCCCGTCAACGTTTCTGCCAGGTTTGATACCCGCCCAGGGCAGATTGGCTAGCGCTTCACGTCGTCGGGTCAGCCGAGGGGCTCATATTTCTGTTTATGTAGTGCATTCAAAGCGTGATGGGAATGAAGGTAAACGCACTATAAATGCAAACTTGACTCGAAAGAAAACAAAACAAACAAAAAAAAGCTGAAATAGGTTTTTATGCTTGGGTGAGACTACGTCCCAAAGCGCATACTGTTGTAAATAGCATGTCAAAAAATGTGAGCCATTTGTGGTTCATGCCCATCAGCGAGATATGTTACTGAGAGGAAAAGTGCTGGTAGTCTTTCCAACATATGGGTGAGGTTTTTTAATTTTAATTTATTACCTCAAAAGAGGAACAGTGCAAGGTGATGAGAGGTGAAATCCTAATTGCACAATTCAGTATAGAGCAGTGGTCACCTTCATTATTATTATTATTATTATTATTTTTATTATTATTATTATTGTCATATAAATTGTTAGTTATTGCTACTATTATTACTATTATTACTACTACTGCTACTAG
>JAYDZG010000014.1:4135727-4149006 GCA_034509265.1 Microcambeva bendego
TAAAAGTACGACTGAATTTTAAAACTACATTTTATTAAAGAGTTCACCCTTCAAGAATCCCCCACCTAGGGCTTTTGGACTTTTACAACATGCATTTTTAACCCTTCAAATGTGTTTTTCTTTCATTTTGTCATGAACCACCAGCCTCTGCCTTACACTGCTCAGCTTATCTTCTAGGTGATGATTCTAATGCTAAGAGTATACATTCAGGTTTGCCAAAAGGTACTTTAAAACCACTTACCTATGTGTTAAAAGTGTGTACGTGTATGTTTGTGTATTTGAAGCTAATGTAATGGCTGCATTTACCTGATAAGGGAATATTGACTCCCGCTGCTGATACACTCGTCGGCCAATGTGGCACCGCCATCTAGACCCCAGGCTAAACTTGAGAGCCTAGTATTTATGTTTGCGAATTTGAAAAAGCATGGTCAGGTGCTTACATTCATCAGCCTATATTGGCACCTCCCTATGTAACACACACAGCCACTAGATGGGCTGGGAGAGTCCTGATAGGCTGTCACAGGTATCTAGTGCCAGGCTGATTACATTGCATACTACAGCTGCTAGAGTTGTAACTTATCTCCAATAACCAAAATCCTTGGTAACTGTTTCAGCTTTTACCACATCATATCAAATAGTTCGTTTCATTTTAGGTGCCCTGGGCCACCAAAGTCCTTACACATCGTTGATAACCCCACCCCTTTTGTCCAGTCTTTCCCACCCAGCAGACTGGAGGTGAATTTTGTCTGCTTCACTAAACAGTTAATTGTATTATCTTTTGCCCTGAGTCTGTGTTCATCTTGTGAGCCTGGTCGGGATAAAAAGGAAATATAATGAAGAAAGAAATAAGTTAAAATACATTTAAATACATATATATTAAAATTCACACTCATTAGTCTATTTTCACCTTTTTAAAAGCAAGTCCTTGACCCATTACCAGTCCTTGGTACGCACGTGAACACACTCCAAAATCAGTATCAGTGGTCTTGTGTGTGTGTGTGTGTGAAATAGAAAGGTGAAAGCATTGTAAGAGATTCCCATGAGTCTCGTTACCTCCGAGGTCTTTGAGTGTTTCGGTAGTCAGAAGAAGGTCAGCGCTAGAGATGATGGACACAAATACTGTACACACCCATTACCCCCACCCCCACCCAGCTCTATTACTGTTAAAAGTGCAGTGGGTAGATTTTATAGCAGCTACAAGGGTCATTTTAGGTGCCCCTACCCCCACCCAGTGATAGTATGATAAGGTGCGGCCACTTAGTACTTAGTAAGTAGTCTGCCATGTTTGAGTTAAGAAGACTAGTAGCTCATCAAATTGCTGTTTTCTGAATATTTTGATACTGTTTAATTAAATAATTCTATATTCATCCTTTCATATAACACTTTCATATTTTTATGTTTTTGTTACAAAAAATGTATTGTGTTGTACAGAGTAGGAAAATGTTTGCTAAGGAAACACCTTTGTGTCTGGTAAAAGAGTACATACTTCAAAAATAAGTTAGAAATGTGACAAGGGAGTACTTAACACATTTCTAACAGTGTAAGACAGTGGGCAGCTAAATATAAAGAAACACCATAAGAACTTAACACACAAATACACACAAAATCAGGTGTGGACAGATGCTGATGCTAAAAATCAAACATGCCTTGAATTCAAGTAATGTAAAGTAGTGTGTGTGTGTGTGTGTGTGTGTGTGTGTGTGTGTGTGTGTGTGAGAGAGAGAGAGAGAGAGAGAGATAAATGCAGATAGAGATTATCTGTGGACAGATGCTACTTCTAAAAACAATCATGCCCCCTGATCGTGCTAATAAATGTCTAAAGGTGTTAAGGTTTAAAAGAACTATGATAAATAAAGACATGTCATAAACATTGTGATAACACTTCACCAAAACCCAAAGTATGACATTCCTTTGCAAATAGGCTGATGCTGCTAAATATATATATTTTTTGTTTAGAATATAAAACCATGATAAATAACGACAGATATGCAAATGCTAAAACAAACATGCTTTAATTACTATGCTAACTTTAGCATTATAGCAATATAGGTTATGTAAAGCGGCTAATTGCTGATGTTAAACAAACATGCCCTAATTACTTGGTTAATGCTGTAGTTTAAGTACCACCTACATTATTTCATAAAATGAGCTTCAGGTGTTAGCACATCTATGTTATATATGCATATATATTAATCACAATGGAGAAGAAATATTGCTTGGGCATTAGCACAACCAAAGTGCATGACCAGGCACTCACAGTGGTCAGTGATTGTAAGAAAGTCAATACAGATCTTTCACAATATTTGTTGTCCAGTAATTATAACCCAGACTACTAAACAGACTTGGAAGTATGCAAAGGGCATATAGATGGAATAATTCATAACAACAGGGTAGAATCTGAATCAAAAGGCACTATCCAGAAGTTTGTGGTGTGGAAGCAAGGAGGCTTTTATTTCCTAAGTACAGCCTATAAATCATGATTAGTCTAGAGGTTGTAACTGAGATCAGGACTAAGGGGACTTTCAATTACAGTGGAGCCACTCTGGAACTTTTAGGTTTATGCTGGATGTGTCGTTGTGCAGGGTTCTTTCCTTGTGTGACAACTGGGCTTGATTTATCTCCACAGCCTCTGGGCTGTTTGGGTTGGAAGTATTTACAGGAAACAGCAAAGCATTGGAGAGTTGTCGATGTCTAAGTACATTCTCCATCCTGATCGAAATGGCAATAAGATGGCCCAGTCGTAGGAAGTTATCCCAGCAGACTAACCATGTTTTCACTTCTGAAAGGAGGCAAAGTTTGTTTTGAAAGTATTTTGAGACTGCCTTCCTTCAATGGGATGGTCAAACACAGATATTATGGTTGCCTAAACTAATAGAATAACGTAGTCCCTTGAGCCTGATCATCCAACACTGCAGATGTTCTACCGTTAAGTCAGGATGTGACAAAGGCCAGGTAGTAGTATGTAATCCCCTTCCCTTGTTGGTCCCACTCTGCATTTGCGTACTTGCTTGCTCTACCTGTCACCCAAGAGATGAAGAAGGCCATTTTAGCACTCTAGTGATGAAGGTAGAGGAAAAAAATGCAACGTCATTGCGCTATTCACACACAACAAACAACTGACCTTGCCTCTAGGTGTTAAGTATGTGATGCGCTGCACTAAATTGGTACCTAGTAAAAGCTGAAATCCGCCTTGCTGAATTAATAAAAACAATAAAACTAAATTGTAGCCCCTAAAAACCTTAATTTGATTCGATTTTGCTCGAGAAGAGAGAAAAAACGTGTACAGCTTGTTAGATAGAGCTGTGAAAAACAGGTGCCTCCACAGATCATGCATATCTCTTGGTAAACAGGTGGTTTCACAGAATCTGCGATTTTGCAAACACACTCACTCACTCTCTCTCACACACACACACAAAGAGAAATTTACATATCTTTTTTTACTGGTTAGCAAGCTCAAATGATGCAGAAGATGTTTACACACACTTCGGGCTACATTTAAAGCATCCAGATGCTTGTGAGCGAGTGTGTGTGTGTGTTGAGGACAAGGATGAAGACGTGTGTGTGTGGTAATTTTTTCTTAGACGACTGAAGTACGTTCCATCCACTGCTATAATAAAAAGAAGTGAGGGGTTGGAACAAACATACCAAAATTGCCTTTGTTTTCCTGTTATTTTCCTACATTTTGGATTATTTTGGGGGAAAGAAAGGATTTCGACAGCAGGGGTTGTTGTTGACAGAGTATATGCTCAACACATTACAATTAGGGCCAGAGCAGGTTGTCCAAACAGTGGCTGACCAGGGCTTTGAATGCATAATGTTTTATTTACAACAACAGAGCTAATACTGTCCAATGAATGGTTGATTAACACAAACAAATAGGTCTAAATAGTCTAAAGAGGTCAAAACCTCTAAAAACACACTGTCCCAGAGGACCCAACTCCACACTGATACCTACAGTTGGCCAAATGTTATTTGGGTTGGTTGTCAACACTATTTTATCCATATAGGATATATTATACAGTATTTTGTAAACTCCCATAAAAATATACCACCAAAACAAAACAAACTAAAAAAAACAGATAATTCTAAGCTTAGCTGGCAAATTATATACAGTGTTTAATATTGATTATAAATGGGTACCAAAATATTTTTTTAAAAAGAAAATTATAATTACATCAGTTGTTAAATGTAATTCTTTAATTCTCTGTGAAGATTTTCAGAAGGAACACACTAATCGAAGCTCCCATTCCTCCTCTGACCACTCATTGACTCTCCTGTATTTGAGGAAGATTTATTTCACTGGTGCAACAGCCTAGTGCCGCCATGCTGCTTTTGTAATCGTTGTAAAACCCATTGGTGGCCATGAGTGCTTTTTAATGGACTCCTAAGTGGACGAACCCACAGCTCCAATGAATCGTCGGGGTTACACAATCATTCGGTGAGGGCACTAAATGCAAGCTCACACACTGTATCCACATTTTAGCCAGCAGGGTGAAAACAGCAAATAAATAAATAAATAAATAAATAATGAAAATTAGTTAAATAGAATGCTATTTATAGCTATGTGGTTGAAATATTTGTTCATTCTCTTAATTCCTTCTGTTTTTTTTCTACACAGTAGATTTTGGATCATTAAACTCCACAGTTTGAAACTTGAAATAGCCACTGGCTGGCAGAGTGCCACCCTAGCCACTAGGATGCAGGGACCAGTGCATTGTAGTGCCGTTTTCATGAATAAATATGAAGGGGTTGTATCAGGAAGGGCATCTGGTGTAAAAACCCTGCCATGGTCTGCTGTGTATCTCTGTGGTGAGTATTCACAGTTTTTCCAAGAAGGGAAAAGTCGCAAATCACTGACCAGTTGGCTATGGCTTTTGGTATGGATCAAGAACAGGCTACGGGGTTCAGAATGCTGATCATTTTAATACTATTGATGAGATCACAACACACAGTGCATCAAACCCTGATGTCTATTGGGCCGCTTAGTCCCAGGCCAGTCAAAGTGCCAAAGCTAACCATGAAAGGCACCTAGAATAGGCATCCAGGCATCAGAATTAGACATTGCAGGAATAGAAGAAGGTCAAATTAAGTTATCTCTAACTGTGTGATTGTTTCCCAGGTTTCACAGTAGGAGAATTCACATTAAAACAGGTCCTGTTGATAATATTCAGGGTATCAGACAACAAGGAATAATCCTTAACCTTATGTCCAATTTACTGTTTGGGGATGATTAATGAAGGACTTGGAACATCAACTATGATCCAGGGCTATTTATCCAACACTGGTTGGCAACCGTACAAACGCTGGTTTGACGGAATGGGCACAAATTCACACAAACACACTGAAATATAACAGTTGTAAACAGGGGCCGCAGGCTGAGGCATGTAGTCATGGTCAGCGTCTACATACTTTGGGCAACAGAGTGTATTGACAGAGCAGCAAGGAAACAACAAAAACAACCAAACAGACTGTGGTCTCTAGGTCCCTGTGAGAGTGTGTGTGTGTGAATGCATCAATTCTTCCTTCTTTATAGACCGTGGCACTGCAGTTCCATCCTCTTTCCCTCGAACATGTTCACCAACCTTGTTTTTCACCCTGCGCTCTCTCCAGAGATCAGCCTCTCCTTACCTGCTTAATCGAAGCCGACTGGAGCACCGTGGAAGCTCAGTCTGCTTTAAGTGTGTCACTCTGCATAATTTCAGAGCGACCCTCTCTAGGAAAGACGAGGCTGAAGTGTTTTTCACACTTGGCTCAAAGGGAAGAGTGTATGTGTGTTAGGATGTGGTTGAATGTAATAAAAATAAGTTATTTATGTCCTTTTTTAAATGCTTTTTCTTCATTATTTTTCTCAATTTAGCATAGCCTTCTACTGCTGAAGACCTTGATCACGTTCAAGGACCCTTTGACAGTCCATTGACCCCTTCATACATTGATGGATTTTTGAATTAGGCTAGTCTTGCGCACGGAGAGTGACTTGATAATCTATGAATTTCTCCACTTCTGCATAGGTACTATTCAAGGTCCTAATACATCCTCTTTACCCCATCTGCTTCATTTTAGTCGGGTCTTTTCCAACCAGCAGAATGGGGGTCAATTGTGCCAGCTAGGGGGTGTCCAGCCAACTGGTAGCCACTGTTTCAGAGTATAGTATATTTGCCCGACTCAAATAGTTTATCGACCCTTTCATGCTTCGCTGAATTCAAGCTTGTGGCCAGTCTCATGCATGGATTGCCATATTCATCTGTATATCTGTATATATTCATATGTATATGCCATCCACTTTTGTATCAGCCATCAAAGATCCAATCTGCTTTTTTATTCCAGATTTCTCCTACCCAATAGACCAGGGATCAATTGTGCCAACTAGGGGTACCCAGCCGACTTGTAGACACTGGTCAAGAGGACAGTATATTTGCCTCCCACATACTCCCTATGATGCATGAACAGTACATCAACCCATTCATACTTCAATGGATTCAAGCTTTTGGCCAGTCTAGCACATGGAGAGTCACACGTCAACCCCTCATTCCCACACTTCTGTGTCTGAGGAAGGAAAGTTTGGATAGGGAGTCACACCCCATCATGGCTAAAGGGACACTGTTTTGCTATCATGCTAGCTTGTGGTCTATGAATGTATAGCAAATAAGATTGTGTCATGTTTTATTTTTTTTAAAAAGTTGTGTTTGCATTATTGAAAGTTTTAGTACTACACTGGGAGGTAAGAGTAGATCGTGTAGCATCTTCCCTTTGAGAACTTGGATTGGCATTTGAAAACGACATTTGTGTGATAAATCACGAAGTGGATACTCAGTCGCGTGGGTCTGTTTGTTTACACTGGTACAGGGTTGTGTTCGGTCAAGGAGGGATTGCAAAAATGTTTTTCAGTTCAACACTGAGTGATTTTGCCACCCTAATCTCAGTCGAGTCACATACTGCCGAAAAGACAGTTGCTGTGATGTGAATCAGCAAATACATTCTGAGCATTTGGATTTGAGAATAAATCATCCGAGTCGTAAACGCCCAGAAATTTGGGCTATTTTTCAGACATGCTTCTTAGCTTTCAAATTTCTAAATGTGTTGATAGATTCCAGTTACCATTTTAGCTACACTTGAAATGGTCTTAGATTGTCAAATATTGGTTTACTGGGTGTTTTGTGTGTAAAATATTAACATATAAGCAATTATATTTAATTATACTGGGATTTCTTGGATCAGACCCTTATTCAATGCATGGACCTCCAAAAAAAGAGGTCAAAACATCAGCTTGAGGGATTGTTATATAAACCACAACCTTAAGCAAAAGTTGACCCCCTTTCTCCAACTGTCATTGTACTATTCACACTTGTCAGTCTAAAGGGCTCTGGTGGTGTAGTGGCGGAGCTGGTAAGAAGGTGCGTCATGCCACAAATCAACACAGATCCTATAAGGACCTGGGTTTAACACTGGTTTAACACTGGTTTAACCCCAATGTCTGGTCATTGCATTGATTATTATTTTTAAATGTAAATATGTCAACTTGTGATTACTACAGCTAGTGACTTCTCAGAGTGACTTATACGGCATAAAATAATTTAAGACAAAAGAGATTGTGTCGGCCAGGAAATTTTAAATATTACAAATGCAAAAAATAATCTATAACACTAAAGCCATTTAATTATTTATTAAAACAATTATAAGACATTTGAAGATTTTTATTGAATGTCTGATGTATTGGAGTTGATTCAGATGTCTTGCTGTTCATCAGCAGCTCATTTCCTGAACAATTTCCTAAAGAAAGTCTGTACGTTCCATTTCTTTTTTCCTTCTCCCACTGCACTTCTCTCAATCTCCTTTTCCTGTTGTCCATATTCAACTCCTCTAGCATTCTTCAGACTTTCATCTAAAGCTTCCCTTGATTGAACCTTCATTTCAACATCAACCTCATCAGGCTTTGCCAGCTCCTTTAAAAACAGATTCTCCAGCCAACATTGATGTAACATCTCGACCTGTAGGTCTTTCTCTCGTTTGGCTTCCTTTCTCATTCTTTTTCTTTCCTGCTCTAGTCTGCGTCCGATCCTCTCCAGGTCTTTAAGATGGAGTTCACTAATTTGTTTTTTTTCTTCCTCGCACTTGTGCAATCTCACCTGCTCTAGATCTTTCATTTCTTTGTCCAGCAGTTTTTGACTGGGCAGGTTTTCCTCCATTTCTGTCTTAAGTTGCTCCATCTCTTCGATCTTGGCTCTTTCTTTGTCCTGAAGGATCTTAATCTGCTTTTTATCCTTGCTTCTTTCAGTCCTAAACCACCAGATCTCCCGTCTCAACTCCAGGTTCATACATTCTTCCTCTTGTATGTATCTTTCGAGGTCTTCTTTCTCTTTTTTCTCTTGCTTAAGTGTCATTTCATTTTTTAAGGCCCTTCTTTCATTCTCCAGGAGCCTCAGCCTTTCTTCCGTTGTTTCCATGTATGATTTAATGGCCTCTCTTTCAAGTTGTCTTTCCATCTGCATTTTCTCTTTATATTCCTTTATTTCATCCTGATCCATTATCCTTTCTCTCTGGATCATTTGTATCTGATTTCTCATCCATTCTTGTTCGTTTTTTCTCTCCCTCTCAGTAACACTCTTATATTCCTCCATCCCCTTTCTCTCCTTGGATCTCTCAACCTCCATTCTACTCAAGGCTTTCTCAATCTCTAACAGTGAGTCCTTCATCTCCTTCAGCTTTTCTAAAGTCAAAGTCCTTTTCTCCTCCAGCTGCCTCATTTCATCTTGCTTTCTTTTCTCCTTCATTTTTAATTTGCTCTTTTCTAGCTTCATCTTCTCATTTTCTTGGTGAAGCATCTCCTGTCTCATTTTCTGGATTTCTTTTTCCATGATGTCCTTCAAGCAAGAATCGGATCTCACTGTCTCACTGTTCAGCTGGTTGTCATTTCTGTGTCTCCTCCTTATCTCCTCCTCACGTAAACCCTGTCGAACCGTTGCATCACACTGGAGCTGGATTTCCATCCGTACAAACTCCCTCTCTCTAAGGAGTTGCTTCAGCACCCAGGCTTTGGTTTCTTCCATCTTGGTAGAAATAAGCTCCTGGTTGTGTAGCATGGCTGGTTGTAGAATTCAAATACAATTAATTCCCATAAAAAAACCTTTTAAACATATAAAACAATTTATTTTAAAAAGCACATTTTAATGACATATTTATCTTACTTATCTGTGAATCTCTGGTAGAATTCTCCACACAATAAATCAATTTTACATGAAATTCAGCATTAACAAGTGTGAATTTCAAGTAATCAACTCAAATTGCCAAAGAAGCCAACTCATCTGCTGCTTGTAGCTGTTTAGCCCCTCTAAGAAATTAAGTCAGATATCCAAACACAAGCTTAAATAGCATGCACTCCCAATGTAATGTCACTCAGTTCCATTTAGAATGTTGAGCTGACTGGGCTCCACAGAGCTCCAACATCATCCCTTAGCAACAAGACCAGCATGAATTGAGATACTAAACTGTGCTGTGATGCAAGCACTGCTAGGTCTTCTTTACCAGGGTGAAGATTTTATTTGGTCCTTGTAAGGTTCTCATATATAAGGGCTCCAGGTGCCTCCGTTGCATAGAGCTGGTCACTCTCTGTACTGATCATTTGTGGTGTGTATTGGGCATAATGAATCTTCATTCAAGGCCAACAAGACCAACATAATCTCTCCCAACAAACATGGTCAACTCATGGTGAACATCCACATCCACCAGCAGGCCATGCCAGTTTTTGGGAGGGACTTAAACAAAATTCTTTAATTTATCAGTTTGACACACCTATGAACAGCGGGTGTGGCTGAAACACCAGAACCAAATAAAAAAGAACCTGCATCTTCTACCCTAACCGTTATTTTAAGTGTTTTTAAAATTTTAATGTACATTATGTTTGTGTCAGATCCCAGCTTGTGTTTGTCATCCGAACGCGTATGATATATGAGCTCACGCGGTGCAAATGTGCAGCTTTCTTGGCTTAATGCCAGCCCCCCTTCTGCTAGCTGTCAGCTTTTTGTTGCTACAGCAAGTCTTTATGGGAAAAAGAAGCATTTATCTCGATGGGTAGCAGGCATTACGGGGCACTAAGCGGCTTTGACGGGCTGCCGTCACCCATTTCAAGGCTCTGTTCCACAGGAGTCCCGCTGATATACGGAGAGAGAAAACTGTGATTTTTCTTCTTTTTTTTCTCGGCTGCATTCGTGAAGCTCTATTTGCTTGATTTCAATTAGGCTGCACATTGTGGGAAAATGCATGTAACAGAGCTATGGAAAAAGTACTTCCTTCCTTTTGATTCCCTCAAAACATTAACATCCATCCACCCAAGGATTTAGATTTTTTTTCATCACTGTGCAGGGAAATTGTCCTCCGCATTTTAACCCAATCCATGAAGTGAAACACACATACACACTCATCCATCCAGCACATCCATCCATTTTGAAAATCGATAATGAACATCCACCCAGAACATCCATCCAATCCATTCAGAACATACATCCTTCTTTGTGGAACATCCATCCAGAACACCCACAACATTCATCCATCCAGGACATCCATCCATTCTAACCATCTATCCTGAAGATGCATCCAGAACATCTATCCATCTGTGGATCAAACAATACAAAACATCCAACCACCTGTCCTGAACATCTATCTATCTAGGACATCCAGAACATTAGTTCATCCATCTGTCTAGAGCATCCATCCATCCATAACATCATCAAGTTAGACTGTATAACCAGAGGAGAGCAAAGTAATGCACGGGATGATTTTGGAATTCCAGTCCCCTTGATCTTTTTTTTTCTTTCAGAGCTCGGCAGTAGCAGACGTCTCGAAAGTGCATTCTAGGATATTTAGATCATCATGTCGGGTTGTTAAACTTTTAACCTCATCAGACAAGGCCTAGTTCACGCACAGGAAGCAAACACTGCACGAGCTAATCGGACCTAATTAGGTCAGGCTGGGGTAATTTGCTCAGGATATTAAGCCGGCCTTTGGCCATTTTGTGCCGTTCCATTAGGGAAGGATCGGCCGGTGTACAGGGATGAAGAATGGAAGATTTTAATGACCTGAGGGGAATCCACACATATTTATCTTAACTTCTCTCCTAGCTTAAATACTTGACATGTGGAGTTTACAACATATTACCGAAATAATTTGACACAGTGCTTCTCAACAGGGAGGCTGGGCCTACTAGGAGTGCTCAGTGAGCCAAGAGGGGGGGTCCTGTTGCCTTTTACAAAATGATACTTCACACTTGTCAAACTGAAACTAATGGTTGAGCTTTGGGCTGTCAATTGAAAAGCTGTGAGTTCGAATCCCAACCCCATGCAGCGAATGTTAAGCAATGACTGGGACGTCATAACACTGAACTCTTTTAAACAAGCAAATAAATTCTAACATCTTCAAACATTACAAGACTTCAGGCTTCCCATTAGCTGTCGAACATCCCAGTTTAAACCATGAACAGGGGGGTCTTGTTTCTTTATGTTTTTAAGATAATATTTTGCTCTGCTTGCATTTCTTTACAAATATGAATTTGTTCAGAATTTTAATTCTGTTTCTAAAAAGGCAAATTTTCAATCATCCATAAAAACGTGATTTGTTTTAATTTAATTCAAGTTTTTAGTTTTGGCCCGTGACCCTTCATTGAGATTTTTCTTTTAGCCCCTTTTAAGTAATTATTGGGGTATCCCCTGGTCTAGCTGCTGTCAGTGCGGTACTCGATGGTTATACTCTGGATATTTGCTCATAATAAAGTAACTCGACACATTTCAACAAAATTTCATCCACCGCTGAAGATTGACAGACGCCAGAGAAAACAGGGAGAAATTTCATTGTGAGATGACGTCTTTGTCTCAGGAGTTGATAAATTAAATCTGCATCCTGAGTGGAATGACGCCTCAACAGATGCAGGGAAACGTACTCATATTCCAACTTATGGTCCACATCTGTGTACATCAGTTTTCATGAGAGCGCATCGTCGTCTGTCTCGTCTGTGTCCAATTTACACCCTCGCGTCGATAAATATTCCGGAATGGGGCTAACAGCGTTAGAGGTATTGCAAAGTCGGAGAGCTGGGTGACGGAAAAAGATAACTAATAAGGCAAGAAATCTGTTCGTTAGGGAGTCTGAACGGCGCAGACGAGGAGTCGGTGCCAGACGGAAGCCTGAAATAATTTGAGGTCGAGGTGGAATGAGGTGACATCTTCATAAGGAGAATTTTGGTGGAGATGAAATTGAAAAGGAACTGAGGTTTATTGGGTATGTCTATTTGGTATTTAAATTTATTTATTATTTTAGAAGCCACGTCTAACATGACCACCTGGAAATCGAACCCAAATAATAAGAAGAGTGAAGTGAAAAACACTGATTATTCTCTTCATCACGCCGCCTGTTAGTGGGTGGTATTTACTACACAGCGAGTGAACATTTTATGTTCAAAATTGATGTTAAAAGCAGAAAATGGGTTTCACAAGAGCTAGATTGTGATGGGTCAGAACATCTCCAAAACGTTTAGCTCTTGTGGGGTGTTCCCCGTCTGCAGTGCTCAGTATCTGGCAAATTGCTGTGAGAATACACAACGCATCACAGTTGCAGTCCTGTTTTTTGCAGTAAACGAGGGACCAACACAATATTAGGAAGGTGGTCATAATGTTATGCCTGATCGATGTATGTAATGGAACACATTTAGTAATAATACAGTTTATAATTTAAAGACATGCAACTATAAGTGGAATGTTACTCATTTCCAACAAGCACACAAAACTTTTTTTTTACCTGCTGGCTTTTATAACCTAATTAGTCACTTTATAAAAGGTGCCCCTGTGTCTATACAGGCTCTGCTCAGGGAGATATTTTTATTATTAGAAGTCACATTTTTAGGATATGAATCTAATCCTGTGTGCATATTAATTAGCTGTACTTAAAACCAGTTCTACTCACTTGGCATTTATTATTATTGTTATTGTTTGTATGGATGAGCACTGCCTCTTTTTTTTATCTCACAACTCAATCGCTCAGTCAAGCGTGGTGCATTGTCTATTCTAGACTGCCCTGTGCATGACCTGCAGGAGTATCTCTGGGTGACCTCATCACGTTTCTGAACTTACCACCTGCTCTTACGGCTGATATGTTTTTCAGTTTATGATTGAATCACATTATTATGACCACTTCCTATTCTCCAAGGCTGTAGGGCATAGCTCATGAAGGAGATCATGTTTTGTGAGCTGGTTTAGGCTTGGCAGATTTATAAAGTGGCTGTATGTGTGGGTGTGGG
>JAYDZG010000014.1:4149106-4164233 GCA_034509265.1 Microcambeva bendego
ACACTAACACACACGTTACACACACACGCTTGCATCAGTAACATCATGTTAACGTGGTCACACACACTAACACACACACACACACACACACACACACACACACACACACACACACACCCACACAAACGCACTGAAGGATGACTCAAGCCTGGAACCAAAATACTGGAATACTCACAGTACAGCATTTGTATGACAAGAACATTTGTCCTAAGGTGAGTCTGGTGGCATTAGTGTAAATATTTTATAGAAAAATGTGTTAAGGCTTAATTCCCTCAGCATATTTTGCAAAGTACAGAATGAGATTTGTGTTTTTGTTCATGCCAGGTGTAGTGGAAGTGACAGAATAATTGCAATGAAGGCTAAGAAATACCTTTTACCCTTTTTATACAGATTCACAACATATACAAATACATAAGTTTGCAGACAGGAATAAGGGCTTTGCTCAAGGGTCCAACGGTAGATGCATAACAAAGGGTGGGTTTGAACTGACAGTCTTCTACTTAATGGCCCAAACCTCAATTTTACAAACAATACATACAATTATTTAAGTATGAATATACAATATCAGATATTTATAGGCAGGGATAAGGGTCTGGCCAAAAATCATTGATTTGAACCAACAATCTTCCAGTTAAAAGCGCAAACCTCTATCAACTTGACAACAACTGTATGAACAATACATACAAATATATAAGTATAAATATTGCATGTCAGATATTTGCAGATGGGGATAAGGGCCTTGATCAATCGCCATCGCAAAGCCTGGATTTGAACTGTAAACCTTCCGCTTGTTTTCAAAGCTCTACCCTATAGGCTACAACTGTCTACTACATATATATTTTATAAAATATACAAATATATACATTTCAGAAAATAGATATAAACACTCAATGACCAGACATACACACAATTCACAAATTTGGTCCATTTGTAATTCATTGTAATCCAGAATAAGGTAGCTCATGTCCTTACCAGGAAAAGAAATTCAGAGTATATTAGCTGGGTCTAATTCAGTTTACTTGACTGTCTATTAAGGTCAGCGTACACTACAAAGACTTGCTTATGACTTTTAAAGCTCTAAATGGTTTAGCGTCAGCATATCTCGCTGATCTCTTCAAGCGCTAAAGCCAATCCTAAACACTTTGCTCAGCTGAGGCCAGCCTTCTGTTAATCCCCGGGATCACTCAAAGCTCAGACAGGGAAAACAATTCAAGCCCTATTGGTGTTTCTGAAACAATATGTATCTGTGTATCTATATCTCTGCATGATCTATTACATTTAATTCACCAACTAAATACCGTATATCATCTGTTACTTCTACTGTCATTTCATTTCTAGCATTTTTTTCCTCCTAAATCTTGCCCCCATTTTGTTTTTCATGTATGAGTTTTAATATGGATCATATCCATAAGACTTCGATTTATTAATTTTTAAAATGTATTGTTCACTGCTTGTTTTTAAAACAAAGTAGTAGTTGATGTCTTATTTAAATTTTTTCAATTATTTTATAACATAATCTGGTAGTTGCTTTATTTTTTATTTTTTTCAATATCATTTATTTTATGTGTTTCATAAGAATTAAATCTTACAGAGCCATGTTATTTAATAATATTATTCACAGATGGGGGTAAATCATTCAATATTGTTGAGCAATGTAAGCAAGGTTTGACATGTTCTTGCTCTTAAATGCAATGGTTTTTTAATGCTCTTTGAATAGGCATTTCAGATGTTTTTAACCAAATTGTTTTACAATGATCAGTTTGATTACATTTGTAAAAATATAAATACATATTTTAAAAAAGGTCCTACCCAGCAAGCATAGGAATCCTGTCTCTGTGACATTTGGGGTTTGGGTTGTGTCAGGGCTAGGCTAAAATGTTTGTAAAGCATCACATAATGTTCTCATAAAACAATTCTCCATATGAACAGCAACCACAGGCTTTAGTTACAAAATGTACTCAGCAGTAATGACAATGCCAATAGTTCCCTACAATAAAAATAAACCATAAAACATATTTAAGCCTAATAACAGTCCTGGCGATGTGTGCACAGAGCATTAAGTGCCAACTATGAATCTGAGAATTCAAATAGAAGCTGCATTATCTTTTAACAGGTTTAGTGTCAGGGCATGGTAAACAAGTGGGCAGTTAAAGGAAAGCAGACACATGCAGCCATTTCAGTATTAGAAAGAGTTTTCTAATAGGCTTTGAAAAAAATGTTATGACTGCAGAAGAAAAAATATACTGGCACAGTACCATGTCAGTATTAATCAGAGGAAAACACAAGCCAATTTGCCAGATTGCTTTTTCTGTAATAAACCATTCAGCACTTAGTTCAAGATGCTGCCCTGATTTGAGGTGTGAGTTCTCACCTTCCAAATTTATTTATTTACGTATTTATTCCCTTATTTATTACTGTACTTTAATGTCAGTCTAATGTCAAGGTTTGATGTCATCGTCTTGGAGATTGACCACTACTCTTCCAGTCATTAAATTTAACTGTAATGTCTGTATTTACTCAGTATTTACTTATTGCACCCACTGGCTGTGAAAATAGTGTTGATCTATTGAAGTTAAAAACAAAGTCTGAAATTGGTTGAAAGAGCATTATCGAGACTTCCAAGTACTATCCTGACCACCTGATTCCCCAGACTTGAACCTGATTGCACATGATTGTCATATTTGGTCTGTGGATCTTTTGCCATGCACACTCCACTGCAGTCATCATGGCTCCAGATACCTGTGAAGACCTACCAGGGCCTTTCTGAATCACTCCCAAGCATCTAACTGTTCATACTGCACATAGCAGTTACTCTGAATATTGGTTTGTGATATTAGGTCATAATAATGAGATTCGACTGTGCATGTCTTTAATACATTTTTTAAAAACACATTTAGCATGTTAATACTACCATAATATATATAATCCTTATACATAACCCTTTTTTATAACCAATATATAAATATCGAAACACAAACAGTTAACAATAACATACTAACTTTATTAAAATTCCACTTACATAAAGAAATGAACAGTTTGATCTTTTTTGTAAAGGGCTGCATGGTTTTCAGTTATACAGGAGGAAGCTTAGTCAGATGTGGGGAGAACATACAAACTCTTCACAGAAGGGACACCCTGAACTGTAAAGGGGCAACATTGTTGTGAATTGTTTTGTGACATTGTAAGGAACATTTGGTATCCACAAATGTAAAACTTAAGGTTCAATGAAGGAATCTGAGGGTTTAGGAGTAAAAAAAACACACGGTTTTATTCAACGGCTGTTCGAACGAGAGAAAAAAAAACTTGAGATTGAATATCTGAAGCAAAGATCGCAAGCGCAGGTCTTTGTCTCTCTCGCGCCATCTCCCTCTCGCGCCCTCTCTCTCGCGCGCTCGCTCTGTCAGTTGCGCTCGCGCCTGTAGGTGCATCACACAGAGTTTGGGTGGCGTGTTTTTTTTCTCTGCACGCGGGCGCTCAGAAAAGGAGTGTAAAGGACAGAACCCCGAGCCATGACTTTCTCGTGAACCTGGACTGATATTTTTGCACAATCACTGCATTACCGGTTGTGAGCGCGTGTTTCGGTGGCTTACCATTGTGCAGTTAAAGAGCCGCATTCAGAGCTGCATTCTCTTCCGAAGTGGCACGGTGCTGATAGAGCAACGGCAGCGCGTGGATCGTACAGATGCTGGCACGCGCTGGGTACCGGCTGGAGGACGAAGGCGCGAGGTGAGCGGTGATCATGGTGCTGATGGCGCGCGCGAGTCTGTGCTGGATCATCGTGGCGGTGATCAGCGCGTTCTTGTCCCTCACCTGGGCAAGAGGTAAGAATGTTTTTGCCATTTTGCAAGAGGGAGGACTGGGCAGCGGCCGCTCGTGATACTTTTATCACTGTCGCACCACACCGCAAACACTTTAATACATAAAACCTGTTTTTTACGTGTTTACTGGGTCGGGGCAAAACTTCTGAGCATATCGTGTTTTTTTGCTTTATGTGCCCACAATACTGTAGATGTTTTGCAGTAAGAATTATTTAATGTTAAGATTAAAGGTTGATTTGGTTTGACCTGGTGGATTAAAAAAAACAACTTTTGGTGCTGTGTGTAGTTTGGTTTGTTGGAATGCTGTGTCTATTGGTTTAAGGACTCTTTTATGTCTAAGTTAAGAAAAAGGTAGTTACTTTTTAACACATTAATTTACTTGTATCAAAGCTTGGTGGAGACTTTATAGATGTAGTCGGATTGTGCCATATGGTACCATATGCCACTATTATCCGCACTACATGAAGTAAAATAGTCTTGCCTTTTTAACTGGATTGTCAAGTCACTCATGTAGAGTAATTTTTTTTTTGTAAATTTCTAGCTTGCAGATGCCAGGATGTAGAAGTAGTACTCCTCCAAGTCCCATATTATGTCAACATTTGACATTGATGCGTTCAATGAACTATTGAGACAATATTTACATTAATCCTACAGTGACGTTTTGTGCCAACAAATTTCATTCTTCTACCAACTTAACCCACAACGAAAACGAATTTCCTTTACTCTCATACAAAATATGAGGAATTAACAATACACACTTGATTCTTTGTTCATTTATTGAGTTGCCTCCTGACCTCCATCCGTACTGACCTTCAATGTCTTATTGTCTTATGTAGTTCCATAAGGCTGCGTCTGCCAAAGTACCATGGCATCTGTCCATTGAGGTGAATCTTTCTGGTGTTTCTGTTAGGGGTCACCACCGCATATTGTCTGCATTATTGATTCGGCATAGTTTTTACATCATATGCCCTCCTTGGTGCAACTCTCCTATTTATCCAAGCTTGGGACACTACAACACACCGGTTTGTGTGCTTGTTGTTGTTTGCTGGTATTGTTAATATAGTAAAATGAATCAATCCTAGTGTCTAGGCATCTATAGGACAACTCAGTTAACCTGGCTGCATGTTTTTTGACTGTTGGAAGAAACCAGGACTCCTGGGAGGAAATCTACACAGACACAAGACCATGCAAACTCCATAAAGAAAGAAGCCAGAGCCACCGTGCACCCCAGAAGTTTTAATTATACACACTTCTTTTTCTTTGAATTTATTGTCAGCACCAAAATCCACAGTGACCATGTCTACCCAAACCCAGTCTGTGCCACGTCATGATCATCCTAGCATGCTCATTTTGGCCCGAAAGGCAGCTTCTGCCAAATTAGGCCCAAAACATCCAGCAATTGGAGCAAAAGCAAGTCAATTAAACTGGGCCTTACTATAAAAATTAAAAAATGTATTTTAATATATTTTATTGTTGTTATTATTTCTCTTTTAAAATAAATTTGTGCTTATTTATTTATCTCAATAATGGCATTTTAATTCTGAGGTAGGTACAAAGTATGCAAAACAATGCTGATCGTTACAAAACAATGTGCATCGTTACATCATGGTACATTTAATTGCACATTTTAAATTTATCTTCAAAAAATAATGTTCCATGCACATCATTTTTTTTAAACATTTGTTTGTTAAAATGAGATGAGCCACCGGTTATGCTTATATGTTTTCACATTGCTTTGCAGTT
Organism: Microcambeva bendego; assembly: GCA_034509265.1. Lineage (NCBI taxonomy): Eukaryota > Metazoa > Chordata > Actinopteri > Siluriformes > Trichomycteridae > Microcambeva > Microcambeva bendego. The sequence continues at coordinate 4,154,668 of JAYDZG010000014.1, forward strand.
TTTATTACCAAAATTTACCTTTCCACTTGTTTATCCCGCAACCTCAAATATTCTCTTTTGGTTCTGGGTTTTCTTGGACCCTCTAGCAATACTATTCTGGCTTGGTACAGTGATTCAATGGTACAGTAGAAGATGTTTTATTCAAGTACAGTCCAGAGTACTGCAGTGTTGCAGTATGTTCAGTGATTTATGATAAATTGTTTTGACAGGTTCAATGACACTAGAATACCTTTTAATTATTAATTTCAGGCATTTTAGCCACATTTATTACTAACGAGGTGTAAAAATTAGTAATAACAAATCTAATATATTTTATGTTTTTAGCTTTTAGGACAGTTTTTATGAAAAGTGAGTAACTGTTACAATAACACCACAAATAACATTGGCTGTATATTACATTTTCCCAATTTTGATTTGATTTCCAAATAATACATCAAAACAATATCTGATTTGAGCTCAGTTGACAAATGTAAAGCATTTACTGTTTATCTAGTTCACATATGTCACTGGCCAGTATCTTGCAGTATATGAAACCCACTGACCTATTTCATGCAGCCATGCATCAAATTAATAATTAGGTCTACTTCTAGAAATGAAAGGAGAAGAAGAAATCTGTGATACCGTATGACCATTCAGTGTAGAATAGCTGGGTCTACATTCATCACCCGTCTGTTATACCACCGCTTTATCAGCAACAGTTAGGGGAGAGACCAGCATGGTGTACCAGTGTGTACGAAGCAAGCTTCATAGTAATATAATTTGATACGATTTTTCATGGGGGAACTCTAATGGCCTGCACAGAGCTCAGACCTCAAACCCAGTAAACACACTTGACACAACACACACACACATTTTTACAGACATTCCAAAATGTAGAAAAAAGCTTCATCAGAAGAGTGTGTGTTTCACCAGCTTTTCCCAAGAAACCACAACACATACACACGTTTTAATCTTCTTTTTTTTTTCTCCTGTCTTTCCCAAACTAATAGGCAATATTTAACCACCAGTAATCAAACTAACCTACCTGAACAAATATTTTGCTAAATTTTACTGGACTGATTATTTTCTAGATATATAAAATAATCTTTAAAAGATCTGATATTATTCTTAATTAACTGTAATTTATAGCTTTTATTTACTGAGCTAATAAAAAGTCAATTAGCTAACATTGTTCTTGACTGCTAAGCTGCTAAGTGTCTCTGCTGCACCACTGAATAAAAATTCAGGCAACATTATTTATTTTTAAATGTGCAGTCTGTAAGAGGTATTTATTTAAATTAAAATAATAAAATAATAGCAGTATTATTCCTGAGTGGGGATGGAATAATATTTTCTAATCAATGGTGTAAGTGTGCTGTTGCGACCGTTCCTAATATATAGATTTAAAAAAGGTGGTCGGGTAGGTTTCCATTTTTCTGGCCACGTCAGACATCTTTATGTACTCACGTCACACACCCAGCCTCTGAAAGAAGATCTGACTCATTCTTTCTGAGCACCCATGGCATTCCTACAGGTGCTGAATCTGGGAGCGCTGTGAAAACGGAAATGTTCTTGTCTGCTCATTCACCCAACGCAGAAAAAGGAGTGAAGAGAGCTTGCAAACTAAATGAGAGCGTGACAGAGTCCATGGTAAAACAAGGAACTAAAAGCTTACTCCATGGATGCCAGCAGTGGTTCCCCACCAAAAAGCATGAAAACCCACACAAAACAATGCAGGGCGAGCAGATGATGTTCAGCCTTTCATCCGCTAAAGCATGTTTTACGTCCACTCAGGCGACACTGGCTTACTTTGACCTATCTGACTATTCATGACCATCCACTCTGACAGGAGACGCAGTTCACCTCTCATTTTTAAAAGTATTCCTCCACATGCTTATTGCAGTTAGACTCACACCACAGAGCTGCTAAATCACCAAATCCATAAAACTTATGGACCGCCCCTTTAACTAATACTTTTCAAGCTAACATTTTCCTTAATGAACTACTTATTTCTAGCTAATGTTTTAAACAATGTATTTACTGCATTTCTAAAAAGTGATTTATCCAACATTATTGCTACTAAAATAATAAAGTACTAAACAATATTTAGGTAAAATTTTCCTAGGCTAATTATTTTCCATCTTACATTTTCCTTAATGTTTCCTTAATGTATTTTCTTGATTATGTTTTAAATTATTTCATTTAGTGTGTTTATAAAGAGTAATAAATAATGCTATTTGCTTCTATGCTGCTAAAGTGGACCACTGAATTATTTATTCTAAACCAACTTTTTTCTAGCCAACATTTTCTCCAATTAACTGATTATTTTCTAGCTAATCATTTATAATATTTTTACTGTATTTGTAAACAGTGATAGCTAACACTTGTTGCTAGGCTGCTAACAGTTTCTACTAAATCACTGAATAATATTTCAGGTAACATTATTCTTAACAAATGTTTTTTAAACTAACATTTTCTTAATGATAATTTTAGCTCATGTTTTCTAATATTTTTTTTGCTAAACCATTGAATAATATTCCAGGTCACATTATATTTAATTAATTTCAAGCCAATATTTTCCGCATGAACATGAACACACTCAGGAACTAATTTTCCTTTTGGTGGCTTTTGAAATGCCTTCTTTCACAAACTATTTCATAATCCTGCTGGAAAAGAGCTTAGATTTTCTCCTGCTGTACAGAAATTCTGACCTTTCGACTTCCACTTAACTTTAAACCGACTCTTATGATGAGTCATTTGCAAGTCAATAAGCAAATTAGCCCCAGGAGCTTGACCCATCCTTTCTTCATCAGACTATGGAAATTACAAAAAGCGGTTTAACATTTGTAATTAACATTGTAATGCAGGCTATATACGATTATTTCTTTGCCTGGCCGTTATGAAAAACTTCATTTTTATGCGAATGCTAACAAAATGTATTATAAATCTGCAATTATTGACCATTTCCTTGCCTCAGCCTCATGATGTTATTACATTATTGCTTTCATTTTACTGAGAGCAAATAAATTGTGTAGGAAAAGTAGGGCTGTTTTTTTCAGCCTGAGCAATGTTTTATTTATCTGCCTGTGAAACTAATAATTCTCTGCATGATTTAAATATACATTTGCTCTGCAGTAATAAAACTTTAGCGACCTTTAAAATGCGAGTAGAAGTTGCAGTATTTGTTGCAGAGGAAAGAGTAGCATTAGAATTAGCATTATAGAATACAATAGAATGCCTTTATTGGTCATTACACATATACAGATATACAGTACAACCAAATTATTTCTTTGTTTATAACTGCCTGTTTGGAAGCTGGGGTGCCCCGGGAACAAAAGGCTGCATAGCAGAGCCTAGATTTGAACCGCCAATCAGCAGTAGTATTTGCCATTATGCTTTAAGGTCTGTGGCGGGTCTGTAATGTTTAAGAACTGACTTTGTCCAGAAGCCAACAGTGCCAAGTTTTTAACTCATGACTAAGATGAATGCTTATGCTAAGCTAACAGCTATACTAACACAAACCTAAGATGTGGAAATGCTCAGAATATATATTTTTTGTTTTATCATGAACCTACACCATACTAAACAAGAAATTATGACATTTAAGCTTAAGCTAAACTAACTGATATTAAAAACATGAGGATCAAGACACCAGCACTTGTACTAGGGTCAGACTACAACAAGACACAGACTAAAGTGAATGAAAACAAAGAATATAGATCTCAAGGTAAGCTAACATAAGGACCAACAACTAAACAAGCAGGGCAGCAAACTGGTACACAAAACAATGATTACACAACAAGTAAGAGGTGAGGGCCAGTCAAAAGGCAGTGGTGGAGACCAGGACGGGGTAGTACACCAACACTTGCAAAGCTGAGGCCTTAACTCGAATTATTACTACAAAATGCCGACAGTGTACCTTCCATGGTTTGAGTTAGAGTAACTGAACCATTGACCCCCACAATTCATTCTTGGACCCCTCAAAAAGAAAAAGTTTTAGACTGGGGTTCAATTCAGCTAATCTGTAATTTAAAGAACTTACAATCTTCACAATCGATTAAACTGAATTAAAACCTTTAGCTAACATAATGACAAACAGTTTTTCTTTGTCAAGATGCCAACAGTGTCTCTACTCATTAGGGCTGGACCTGAATGTTCAGGTATTCAGATATTCGCTCGTTAAGTGGGTATTCAGCTTTTATTTTTGGTATTCGGACATTTGTTTTCCCCCCTTCATTGCTTCACTAGCTAAGACCACACTTCAGGTTAATGGCGGTATTAAAGAAGCAAAATACAGAAAAGCTCAGCTGTTTGGAAGGATTTTAAATTGAACGCAGACAAGACAAAACCAGTGTGATATTAAACTCGCATATTGTGGCTGCACAGCAAACTTGAGGAACTATTTAAATGCGGTAAGTATTATTTGAGTATCTGAGGCTAAATACTGCACTTGCGTACCGGCCACATCAACCCCATGTTTTCAAGGCTGATTAGATAAATAACAAGACACGAAGCTCACTTTTACTTGAAAATATGGACAAACTTGTGTTTCTTGCACACAACAAGTGTAAGTTTGCCTGTTAAATACATATAATATATAATATAAGTTTATATTTCTTTAAGTGTGCTTGTATGTAAAACGTAGCTAAAATGTTAAGGTATTGATTTGTATCACGTGTTCTTTTAGTATGCGCCACTGTTAACGACGCGACATGTGGTATTTCGTAAAAGTACACGTAGCGTTTTTGTATTTAAGAGGTTAATTTAAAATTGTTATTTTTAATGTGCTATTTTAATGGCGCGACCTGTGCCATTTTGTTCAATTTAATACATTTTGTTGTAACGGTGTACAAATAGACGCTAGCGGATCAAAATGAGAATGAAGTCGATTAAAACCGATTAGATACAAACTCCAAGAGAACTCTCGGTGTGCACTTAAGAACTCTGCAGCATTACTTATATTATATTTTCTGAACCGGTTTTATTCAAACACATACAGGTGAAGGAAACCAGAATAATGTGAACGTGATCTGTTCAGCGAATTCGGATAGGTTGGAGGAGTCATGTGATCTGATGGTGCCTGATGGGAGTTGTAGTCCTAAACCTCGTCCGAGTTAGTAGGCAGATTAACGTTAGAGACAGGTGTTCTCGATTCGGTGGTGTAACATTTGTATTTAAGGTATTGATTTAAAGTGTTCTTTTGGTGTTTTCACTGCTATTTTGTGGGCCCGATCTGTGCTATATTTGTAAAAAAAAATCTCTAGAGCTCCAAATAATCTAAAAAAAAGTTTAGCCTTGGTAAAGTGTGTTGAGTTTTTTCACACCAGACTTGAGAGACTATGTCCCTGTAGTCCTGACTTCATGCTCTTGCTTTCTTACACTTGCTTTGTGTACCTGTTATATATGGGTGTGACTAATACACATTTAATGATTTTTCACCATGGAATCAGTCAGATGGAATGGAAAAATTACACATTGATTAAACAGTTACCTGCAAAGTTATTACCTGTTACAACACAATACGGTTTTACATTTGGGGGACTTGTTCCTCTTGAAGTGCAGTTATGTAGGGTTTTTTGGTTGTTTTGGTCACCTTTAGGGTTCAGTTCATGACTTTAGAAAAGTAAAAAAAAACAAAAAACAAGATTACTCAAAATAATTTTTTTTTTTTATACATTTAATAACCTACAGCAATCTTGCCTCTCCAGATTAAACATTCAGTACATTAGCATAGGAATGCATTTGTGCTGACTGGTTATGTTGTTTGTACAAATAAGCAGAATATACCAGTTCTCTAACACACACACACACACACACGTTAGAGCGAAAGCATTTTCATTTCATTTTATTTCCATCATCCGCTTCCTCCCGGTCAGGGTCATTGACCGCGTAGATGCCTGGCTGGCCAGGATTCGACCCCCAGATCCCGGCGGCAGCAGGCTAGCATAATAGACTGCTGCGTTATCCAAGCGCTGCTCGAGTGACAGCACCATCTCAAGCTGAGCCTAATTACAGAAACATGCCCCATTTTCCTCCGCGACTCATAGAATGTAATAGACCGAGCGGCCAGTCTTGCTGCTGAAAAATTGATATCGCACCCTATATAAATATTTAATGCTGTGTAATCGATGGCTGCTTAGACGTTGACATGATAAGACGCTGGTAATAACATATAATGGAATTTAATCTGGGAGGGGAATGGGATCAGAGGTCGTAATTGTGCAGAAGAAGTTGCAGCCAACTTGTTTAGGAATGAGAGATGAGGAGTGTCGTCGTTGATGATTACGGCAGAGGAGGGACGCAAAATATTGCCGGCGCTATTGTTTTCATGTATTTAGGTGAATTTTTAAAACTCTGCAATGGATGTTATTCAAAATCTAGCAAATTACAATTACTAACACAAAACAAAAGTAAAATTATAGGTTGTAAAATCGACTTTTAAAAGTACAAGTACACCAAAAATGACTTTATCACAGTAACACGAGTAAATGTATTTCATTACTTTCCACATCTGTGAATATGGTCCACAATTAACTAGAGATGTAACGAAGCACCACAAATTCAGGAATCGATTCACTTGAGGAACAATTCAAATCAATATTTATGTTCAATCAATCAATATTTACCTTAAACAGCAGAGGGTGCTGCTGCTATTCACCAAGTTGCCAAATTAGGCTTCAAAATACTTCAGAACTAAATAGTACATTCATTATTTAGATCAATTAAAGAAACTCACAAATACAGTATTTTATTTTTAAGAGAAATTAATAAATAAAAGGAACTTCAATTTAATTTCCTTCTCAATGGGGAATATCATATTGTGAACCCAGTATTATGAATCGTACTGCATTGTGTATTGTTAATTCCCTACAATTAACACATCACCTCTTTTGGTTTTTTGGGGGTCTCTTTTGCTCAGAGGAACATGCTCTACCATGTCATTAATGAATTCATATTATTGCCGTTCCGAATAAGGTCAACAATTAACACATCATCTGGTAAGTAATGCCCCGTCAATACCTTCCAACAAAACTTTAAGATGAAACTCTAGTGGTCAACACAAAGGTCTGCTGAACTAGGATAGAGAGTCCCTGGTTTTAAAAATGTCCAGCAAGTTCATGTCCATAAAATGCACAACCAAGTGCATTTCAATCTAAAACCGATTTCTTTTATTCAGACATTAATATTGACTGGGCACGCTACGGTGCGTTCTGGGATTTTACCACCGCACTGGATATTCTTCTGCTCCACATGACAGCAAAATGGCAAACTTCCAAAATAATGCACCCCTCAGCAGGATGCTTGGAGCAGATGGGTTGTTTCCAATAAATAACTGTACATGTTTGGTTCACTCTCCAGTGATTTTAGAGTCACTGTGGCACTGTTACTGCTGTGTAGTGCCAGGATTGTGTAGTTCAGTGGTTTGGAACAGACACGGGGTGTGTGGTGCCAGATACACAGTTGGAGGCACTTTGGGGTTTCAACGGACCGTATAAGGAAGTTAAAAATCATTTTTAATTGTCTTAACTTATTAATACCCTGTTGAGTCACGTTATTACAATAATTTGCTACTTTCAAGGGCTGCAATGTGTAGCTCAGGAAGGAAGTCATGTTTTGTGATCTACCTTGGGAAGGAATCCTCCACCCATACATGCCGATTGACTTTTCTAAGATGTCGGTTATTGGTTGTAATTGTATGACTGAGACTTTCAAGTACTACCCTGTCCCCCTAATCCCCCAGACTTGAACCCAACTGAGCACCTTTGGGATTACCTTGATGGTCATGTTTACTCTATGTATCCCACTCCCACTTGAGCAGCTGCGTGATGCACTGTAGTCAGCATGGCTCCAGATACATTTGACAACCCACCAGAACCAGGATATTTACTCTGGATTTTAGCTGGCCATAATAAGTGGCTCAAAAGTGGACATGGGTCTGTCTGAAATCCTACTGAGCTCTCTACATATGGGGAGAGCTACTAGCTGGCATGCTAGCGGGTTGGCCTGAGGCTAACTTAGTAAGCAAAAACAATGAACTTAATTGTTGTAATCTGCCTATGGGTTCAATCAGTTTTCTCAACTTGGTGTCTCATGGTCTGCAGATCCTTGGTGAATGTGGGATGTTATAAAAAGTATAAAAAGTTGGAAAATGTCCAAAATAATATGTATTTCTAAACAAAAAAGACATTTTACAACCTGTGATTTTACTTTCACTTAAGTATGTTTTGTATAAAGAATTGTAGTCCTCTACATTTTAAATAACATCTATTACTTAGTAAAAAATATAGGGAACTACTGCAGTGATTACAGGGTTGCCAGATTGCCAAAAACTTAAAACACCATCCAAAACAACACAGGATAAGAAGATTATGTTCAACATTTCATAAATAATAAACCAGTTAACCACCATGACCTACAAAATAATATCTCAAAATGTACAGATCAGTAACTATTAATAAAGACAAATTATCTTTGCTTGTCTTTGAAAAATAAGTCCAAATAAGTCAAGCCTGTGTTGTTTCCGTCTAGCATATGAATCACTTTGATTGATGGTATTGATGGGCATAGCAACAGTGTCTTTTGGACTGGAAAGAATAACTGGTCAATCAAGCTTTTGACAGCAGGTTGGATGTGGTGGTAGAGGTTCGGCCTGTTTATATTAAAGCTGCTTTTGAAAGCAATAGTTTGTTAGTTTTTCTTTTAAGCCACCAAATTGATTACAAACCAGACCAAATTATCTTCCCTGCCGAAGTATGTTTTTTTTCCTGACAATTTCCAACAAAATCCACCCCAGCTGGCAACACTAGCTTCACTATTTGACAACATTCTATTATAGTAATGTTGTCTGGGGTGAGGTTACAGGTATGGGTGGGGTGTTAAGAAGAGTATAATAAGTTGGAAAACGTCCAGAATAATGTGCATTCAAAATTTTTTTGTTACATGTCACTTCTGGGATCCAGGGTTTTAATCACAGTGGTGGGATCGTCCACTGGAGCATCCGCATTGTACTCAATGTTACTCCCAAGCTTAGACAGAAATAGCAGGGCTGCATCAGAAAGGGTACCCAGTGTAAAATCTGTGCACAAAGTCTGGTATGTGGACCAGATCTGCTGTGGCGACCCCTATATATGTACACAAAAGTAGCCACGGGCAGAGATCCAACCACAGCCCCATTATAGCATCCTGGCTCAAGCCGTCGGTTCTTATAAAGCAAACTCCCCTGGTACGTTGTGAAGAACACACTGTCATATATTCTAAAAGCTTTTCAAGGTCTTAATGGGACGAACAGACCCAAAACATCAAAGATTCTTCACTCTACTCTACAGTGGGGATTAGGTTCTTGCTTACATAACCATCTTCTTTGACACCAAAGGCACCTTGAGTGCACCCGAGAGCTCTGCTTTAGTCGAACCTGACAGTTAAAGCCAGTTCCAGTCTAGTAAACTCCACATTCATTTTTCTGGCACACTCTTTGAACCATTTGTTGCCATGAAAGTGATATGAGCTGTAGAATTAGTCTTAATGACCCCAAAATGCTCATATTTTATTTACAACAATAAAATGTTTGCCTCTCTAACATCCTCTTA